>VXAC01002383.1:205289-216497 GCA_013399225.1 Rhipidura dahli
AAAAAAAGAAAGCAGGGAGAGGGAATAATTTAAAAAAGAAAACAAAGTCATGAGTCCTTCTAAGCCTACACCTCCAGGAACACAAATACAAACAAACAATAATGCGAATGCCTGTGACTCCACTCTAACCTGTGAACGATCTCTACAGACCACAATGGCTCTGCTGTTCACAACTCCTGTCCTTCAACACTGTGCTGTTTCTGGGAATATCATAATTTTAAGGTGTACCTAGGAACTATCAGAGAATCACAACTCTCCCCAGTTAACTCTTTAGTTCTTCTTCCAATCATCTGTATATCTTGCCCACAACCAAGAGGAGCATAATTACTACAGTAAATCTGGAGAAAGAAGGGAGGGAAGGAAAAAAAATAAATGGAGGTATGGCCAAAAGGGGGAAAAAAACCCAGGGTGGAATAATGGCCAAAGTGCTGACATCACAAAATGAGCAATACTGCAAGCAGAAGTGTTTGTCTCTGCAACTTACAAATATGATTATTTGAGCTAGAAGAAACCTATCCTTTAACCTTTCTTTCCTTTCCATTGCAAGATAAGCTACAAGTTCTTCAAACTTCTCTTCCTGTGATTTTTGCTGTTGTGGAAATGAGTAGCAGTTCCTTTTTAATTAAAAAAGCAAAAAAGGATTTATTTGTTTTAACCAAGTCTGACAGTCATAGATCTTTGGAGTAAAAAGGGAGAGTCACACAACACAGGATGACTGCACCTCAGCTTAATGACTGGATTGATGTATTTACATGAGGATGGAATGGAAGAATCCAGGCCTGTTGCTTAAGGTACATGCTTGAGTGGACTAACAAATGGGCTTTAGTTAATTTATGTTCCTAATTTAACAGTTACACAAGGAGCATCAAAGACAGAATGTTAACTTCCTGAACACACGAAAAGATATATTTGACTCCATCATCTGTACTGTTAAGGCCATTTGAAAAGCCATGAACATAATCCTAAAAGCAGATCTGCACACAAGAAAGGAAATCATTCCAAATGTAGACACAGCTACCAAGACAAATAGGTGCACACTTCATGTCTTCTGCAACTTTTCAGTGCGTGCTGACCCGCTGAAAGTGTGTAGAGGTACAAACAGAACTAAACAAAAGAAAGTACTTTTCCTTAATTTGTATGTTAACTTACACATTATTTTCTTATTTATCAATGTATCAAAAAGGAAGTTTAACTTCACAACACCTACTTTTCTCTTGCCCCTTCATCTGGGATCCCTAAACAAATTTCTCTGTCAAATCTCCCAGCTCTCCTCAGTGCAGGGTCCAGTGAGTCAGGTCTGTTTGTTGCTCCAATAACAAGGACCTGGGTAGTGGCAGCCACATTATTCAAGTCTAAGGGAAGGAAGGAAGGAAGGAAGGAAGTCAAAACTCATACTCATTGTTCCAACTTTGTTCCCATATCTGTGGCACTCTGTTTCTGCAGCACATGACAGTAGTGAGCAGAGATAAACTAATCAACAGTCAGATGGAACTGCTGTTCATCTCCACCTCTACAACCCAGAGCTTGCATTTTGCACAATCAAGCAAAAATGTTAAAATTAACAGATTAGTTAATTATTAGTTACATTTAACAGGTTCCCCCATTATTCTGTTTATACAACAGACAGGCTTATATAATGCTGTACAGGCCACTGTGAAAATATTATAGTAACACCCCTTCAAACTTATTATGATCTTCCCACCACTCCCCAGGCAAACTGTGTCAGAATATGAAAAATTATTGCCGCTATCTCCTCCAAAGTAAGCACAAATCACTACTGCAGGAAAGCAGACAGTGAGCCTGATAATTAGAATTTGGTCTTAGCACAGCTGTTCCTGAAACTCACCATCCATACAAGTGAGGAACTGAGCCACAATCCTCCGCTCCATGTCCTTCGATGCGACTTCTCTCTTCGGGGTGATCGCATCAATCTCGTCAATGAAAAGGACACACGGAGCACTGGACTAGGAACAAGAAAGATTCATAATTACAAAATTACCCTGACACAGTGAAAAAAATTTTCTTTACAAGAAAAAAATGTTTGTTGTTTTCTGATATGTAACTACTACTGTAAATCTGCTGCACAGTCAAGTCCTGGAACAATTCTGTTGCTCTTGCTGACAATCTGGAGAGCCATCAGACTATGAAACTTCACTGAACTGAAGCTATGGAACAATAAAGGCACAAGATTTCAAATGTCTCTACACACAGTCCAAAATTTAAATATACCTCTGTGTTGCTCTATGTTTTCCCTAAATATTCCATTGTGACTGCCTGCTGAAGTCCATAAATGAAAATCACACAAGAAAGGTTTGGTTTGGTTTGTTGTTTGTTTTTTTAGTGACATTAGAGCTGTGGAATTTCAAGAGTAATGTTACTGACACACAGAAGGAAACAAAAGAAGCAGTAGGTGGTCATGGAACTTCAAGACTACTACAGACCCTGACCGTGTTCAAAGAGTAAAAATGAGCAGTGAGAAACTCCCACAAGTGTTCTAAAATCCCATGAACTTAGTAAAAAGCCAACAATAATAGGGATTAATAATTAGTGTAACTAATAGAACGGTGCTTAGCTGATGTAAGATTATTAATATTCCCAAAAAGCACTAGTAATGCAAAGGAATACTTAAGGAAAACACTGGAACCATGTTCCAAAAAAGTCCCATGTAAAAAACCCGTGCCGTACGTCCACTGCACTGAGTGTTCCCAGGCACCAGCTGCGCCATCTCGTGGTCATTCCCTTTCCCGCTGTCACAGAAGGGAAAAGGCCATAAACATTCCACAGCACCTGAATAACGAGGAATCGCTGTCTTTTCTCCCCAGCAAAAGTTGCTGCAAAAATCTAAGCGGCAAAACTACTTAAGGGAATGTGAGAGACGATAAGAAAGGCAAGAGATCTTATTTTAAACATATTTTATGCAACAGATGTTATTTTTGTAACAGTAATTTAGAGCAACCTCCCCTCAATCACTACACACACAAAAGATTTAATTTCTAGAAACTCTTGGCCGCAACCTATGCAATTTTATTCTGAACAACTTCTTAACAAAGCTCTCTAAAAATTAAAATTTAGTATGAACTGGAAACATAACAAACAGCCTCACAATCAACCTTTTTGCCCTGTTTAAGATGCTTTTTTACAGGAACATACTTTAAATATCCATGAAAAATGAAATAAAGTCAGAAAACCAGAGCATTCTCAGAGGTCAAGAACAAAAAACTGAACTCATGAAATAAAATATTAGCCACATACTAAAACCCAGAAAAATCTGCATCTGTTTAAATTAAAATTATCTCAACCTGTCTTGTTCTTTTTCTCCCTACTACATCCAGAAGTCACATCAAAGCAAGACTTCAATGATAACTTTTCTCCCACTCTTAGCATGTTTGTTCCAAATTTCCTGCTTTCTACCTAGACCTCCAAAGCCTAAAGTCTCTCACATTCACTCAAATTCCATGCCATGCAAAATTAGCAAGAACCCCTTGTAATAAAAAAGCACAGTGAACTGCTCTTAAATTTTTTTCTTTTATCTATGAAGCCAAGAAGATCCAATATGTAAATCATTTATGTTGCTCTCTTTACATTGCTACGATGAACCATCTTTTGTCAAGGCTTCAGAATAGTAAGCTTTGTGCTCTGTGACATCATGACAGTACAATGGAATTCTGGTCACAGAAGGGGAGACAAGTCATGTGTGCAGCAGGATAAAGAAGCACTCACTAAGATTTACTCAAATTCAAACCACAGCAACGAAGTATGGATCTTTACAAAGAAAAAGGCAAACAATTTATAGAGCTAATTCCAGCGGGTGCCTTACCACAGCCTGCTCAAACAGCTCTCTCAGTTTCTGCTCAGATTCCCCTGACACTCCAGACACGATCTCTGTTGCTGCCACTTTCAGCATCGGGAGCTCGAGCTCCTGGAAGAAACAAGGAACATTGTATCATATCCATCAGATGTGAGTAATGCTGGCTGTCCTTGAGGACAAATATTTCTCAGTATGACATCTTTTACACCTACAAATTACATACTCAGGACTAAATCTCAAAGAACTTCTTAAAAAGCCAAGGAGTGTCCTACAACTTAAAATGGGTAACAAAGCATTACTTAGTAGTCTGGAAGGTATTCCCCAGCAGGTTTGGTTCCCAGAGTTCTGTTCCAGAAATATCTGAGCAGGACTGTACAGTAAGACACTTGTGAAGCTCACACTCAAAGTGTTCTGCTGTTAAAAATAAATAAATGCAACTGCAGCTTTAATAGACTGTAGCACAGTAGTGCTACAGGTTGCTGCAGCCTATTTCAAGCTCTTTGAATTACACAGAAAAGCAACTCAAGAAACTCAAGAACACAGAAAAGCAACTCAAGGCCACCAGAGACCCTATGGTGTTCAAAGATGATCATCTGCCTAAAATAGCACTACTGAAAATTTCTTTTTAAAGAAAAAAATATTTAAGAAGCAGTCATTAAATTTATTTCAGCTCAAAAGTTTTTCACTTGTGACATGTTTCTTTCCCCAAATGCAGTACTCTACCAGGACACAAATACACCCTGAAGCATTAAACATCATCCAATCATTCAAAGGGTTCTGTTTAACAATAAGGCATTAGAAAGAAAACATCCAAATCTTCTTAATTAAAATACTTGAAGTATAATGTCAGAAGGTGCAACCAACATTTAAGGAATAAATATCAGTATTTTCTTTATCTGCATTACAAAACCTAGTAGCTTACATGCATCTAAATTTAAGGCTATAATCAGTGACATTTAAGGAACAACTATATTGAAGAAAATGTCCATGGTTATCATTGAAGAACCCTGAAGATTCCCTAGATTTACATCCAGAATAGGAACAGTGGCACAGCAGCTTTACCACACCCCAAACTATTAACACCAATAGTGTCATTTGCTCTGAAAATATCAGTATGACACAGGCGAGGCAACATCCAGTTTTGGAATTCAGAAGTCAGCTGTTTAACAGATGCCACCCTACAGAATCGATGCAATGCCTCATAAAAGGTGGTAAGGTTGAGTCTAGACTTGAAACACTAGGGTAAATTTAACTAAAATTATCTTTCAGTTATACCCTTCTCAACACCCATGCCTGTACTGCTCTGCTCTGGGAATGCCTCAAAACACTTAAACCAAACAAAACCTCATCACTATGACTCTTCCTTACACATGAGGTTCTATCAAGTAAAGATTCAGATGGAATTCAAACAAAGGAAGCAAAGATTAACATATTTCAGACTATCAAAGGATGGCTAATGTAAAAAGTTCTAGTCTATTACGAAGGAAGATTATTCTCTTTCTCTCTGAATGCAATTCAGAAAAGGAAGAAGCTGTAAATGTGAAACCATCTCACCCCAGCAATTGCCTGTGCCAGCAGTGTCTTCCCACAGCCTGGTGGCCCATGCAAAAGAAAGCCCCGAGGTGGAACCACTCCTAAGTGGTTGTAGACCTCAGGATGACGGATGTGGAGGAGCATCTTGCAGATTTCCTGTGGAGAACAAGAGAGTTCCATTTAAATTGCAGAAATCAATGTTATAGATTGCTATTCTTATTGACAGGGCAAAATAAAGTTCTGGTTATGAATCTGATTTCAGTGATTACTTACAGAAAGATTAATCAAAATAAAACCAACAACCTTGTTGCTGTTGGTATAAGCAGCTTTTCTCAGTGCCATGCAGATGAACTCTGAAATATTTCTTTTTTGTCATTTTTAAAGTGACACTTTCTTTAGTAGCTCACAAATAAAACTTTAACTAACCTTTAATGTTTCATCATTGCCTCCTACATCCTCAAACTTCACTGAAGGGTGGTAGAGCTCTGATCCCTTACTTCTCACTGTTAAGGAGGAAAAGTCATACAAATTTAGTCACAGTATAAATGTAGTTGCTAATACTGAACAGAAAGGTACTCAGCCTAAACAAATAGCTAAGCACACAGAGTAGTACTATTTTAGTAGTAGACACAGGATTGCAATATTTTTTTAGCACAACATTAAGGCTAAATTTCTTAAAAAACTGCCTGAGGTCACTTCTCTGCACATCAGAAAATACTTCTCTGGTAACAGATTCCATGGTCTAATACCATCTCTTTGTTTGGAATAACACACCAAAAATATCTTCTCACCTTTCTTAAGTAACATGGATTCAATTTCTCCATCTACGTCTGGAAATTGTTCTTTTTTTCTTTTTGCTCTTCTGCCCTTTGTCTTCTTTCTTTCACTCTCCAAGACAGAAAATTCTGTTGATTTCTAGGACATAAAAGCAGAATTATACACACAAAACCTTCCAAGTCAGTGAACCTCTGCAAAGACTTAAAAGAACAAAATGTGAGTCTAGGACACTTAATTTACACATATTGTATAAATAAAGATTAGCAAGGCAGGAATTTATCCCATTCTTTTTGTAGAAAATCTTTTTTTGTACTTAGGATTTGGCTTTTTTTAAATGGGTTAATTACAATAGTCACTTTTTTTTTTAAAGAGAACACAATAATAAGCAAAAAAACCAAAACCCAAACCAAACAAACCCCATCAAAACTACTAACCAAAATCAGACACCAGTTATTTGCATGCCATGGAGGAATCCACTTTGGGGATGAATAAAACTCTACTAATGTATTTACTCCATTGGAATACAATTTTTATTACTAGTAACTCATAAGGGGGTGTAAGAAAAAATTGTTCCATCCTAACACGAGTTAACTGCATGTGAGTGAAGGATTTTTACAGGATAAAAGAAATAAAAAGTAGTTTCCTGTTTTCCCTTGGGGTCACTTAGACTTTACCACTGGCTAGGGAAGACCACCTGCTATGGCTACAGCAAGGCACAAGCCAGTTAGGCTGGTCACTGGTAAATGGAATAAGTAACAGCTACGTTCCACACATCTTTCTCTCAGTATGGGCTCTAATCTGGGCCTCCTTAATACTGAGCACTACATTTTCCCTCAAAATAATCTGGAAGAAACTCATTATTTGGTCACTTTCTGCCTCTTACACAAACACGCTCGAAATGGGCCGATTCTATTTGTACATCCACTGAAAACACCTTGGGTTTGTGAAACATATAGTACCTCAGAAATCAGTTTCTTTTTCTCTCCTTCTTCATCCTCAGAGAGGTCAATGAAAAAGTCTTTCCCATCAGGAGTTTTATCAATGAACCAGCCACCATCAGAGATTCGTCTTTCACCTCTTGCTTCTGGTGTGAGGGTGCTTGTTTGAGGTGCTGTTCTCCCAGGAGGAGGGGTCTCCACTGGGTCATTTTTTGGAGTGGGTGGAGCAGAATCGGGATTTCCTTTCTTGTATAAGCTCAGCAGGGAACTGTTCATGTGATTTGTAGACTGCAGATTCACACATTTGAAAAGAAAATATACAGGACAAGTTATAAATTAGATTATTTATATTAAAGAGGCCAATGAAAACTATTTCATAAACATAATTCAGCATTTTCCCTGATGGAGAAAATAGGCAGTGCATCTGCCAACCCACTCCTCTGCAAACCAAATGACTGCATATAAAACTGCATGTGCTGGCTGAAGGGGCAGCAGCCTTTGCAACGGACCCTGGAATGACTCCTGCTAATGGACAGGCACCTCTTCTGGCAGCAGCTGGAGATGTCAGTTCCCTCAATCACTTCATCCATTTGATAGCCAAGTCCTTCAGGCCCTCAGCATGCCTTCTCAAAAGTGATTCCCCACCACAAGTTCCTCTGTTTCCTTCAGAAAACAGCCTCTTTCCAGCTCCACAGATTCTCAGCTGGAATTGCTAGCTCTGACTGGACTTTTTTTCCCCTTTTAAACTCTTCAAGTGCAATTTCACAACACAGAATCATATATTATAGAAACACAGACAATCATAATAAAATAATACTTACTAGATCTTCTGGATAATCATCAAAATCAGAGTCATCTGTGCCACTTCCAGTAGTCCTTAACATCGAAAGAAGACAAAAGCTATTAATTTATGAGAGCAGAATTGCAAGTGAGACATCTGTAAAATAAAGCAAAAGCAATTTCCACAATGTGGTTCCCCATAACCATGATATGTAGCCTAATGCTGGAGAGAATCCCATGCTCTCAATCTTCTACTATGAAAAGTTAAAAAATGCATCTTTTTCAAGTGTGTGATGAGCTGGATCAATTTGTCAACCTATCTGAAAGATAGACCTATAAAAAAGTGATGTAGGTTCATTCTGATTCAGTTCACCAAGGGAAGTAGGGACAAATCACTGGTGAACCAGACCAATCTTTCTGACAACAGCGTCCTACTTTCCCATGAGATCCTTATTACCTATCCCAGGTTAGAGAAAACAGAATGAATAGGGGTAGGAGTCAAGAAATCTTCATTCCAATCTCACACCCACTGGTGATTTACCCTGAGTAGCCTGTCTTGTAGGCTCCTCTCTCAGATGTGGCCAGGATTTCTCACACCCAAAAAGATTAACAACAAAACAAAGGAACTGAAACACATGAGGAACAGGGCATTATGTGGAAAACTATCGAGGAAGCCACAAGGCTGCCCACTAATTCAGGGCTGTATGTTCCCTACAACAGAGAAATCATGTCTGGCTCTGGTATCTGCTTGTCTTCAGTTACAAAAGGGTTTCCAATAACTACAGGTAACTTCCAAAGAAGACAAGCCTATGGGAAATCAAGGATCCACCTGCAACTTTGAAACAACCAAAATGCAATAAACCAGAAACAGAAAGCTTTAAAGAAATGATGTCAATGGCATTACTAATCTAATAGTAAAAATTCTTCTTACTCATTTTTCTCTTGTTGTCTTGCTCTTTTTGCCACATGTTCAGATTCTAAAACTGCCAAATCTTCACGTTCTTTTTCATTACTGATTATTTCAAACACTGAAAAAAAAAGTTCAACCATGTTAAGAATGAACAGCCAAAACATAATCAAAGAATTTGGCATCTTGGACATAATATTAACAGATCTACCTTTTGCAACTTGTATTCTGAAGGCATTTCTTTTTCTTCGTCCATAATCTACACTGAAAAAAACCAAAATAAACACGTTACACCAACTGATTTTTCCCTCAACATAATGTCATTCCCAGTGGAAAAAAAATACAAGGGAAGTTGATTCCCAAGCTTCCACACAAGTTCTTATTAAAAACTACCTGGGTGAAAACGTGATTGTCCTGCTGAGCAACTGAGCAGTATGTACTGAGCACATTGTACTAAATTTCACGTACAACTGCACTCCACTTGCTTTTTTTCCCCACTCTCCAAATCAGGAGCCAGAACTTTTAATACTGTAAAGGTGGCTTCCTTCTTAAAAAAGAAGAAGAAAATATAGAATCACCCTATAATGAGGGTCTGTACATTTAGTGTCTTACTGGGTCCTGCATCTCCGCCCCATGTCTGCACTGAAGTGTTATCTCCCCTCATATTTTAAACTCACTGGGGTAAATCCCCACATGCTGCATTGCATCTGTAGTTCTTTATTTAAAAAAAGAAATCAATCCAAATTGCAATTAGATCTTGCAATAACAAAGCATTAATAAAATATGAGTCATTAAATACATCAGCACAGTGGAAACACTGGAGAGGAAACAATCCCAGTGCTTCAATCAACCTCACCAACTGGCAATGAAGGTAACATAAAGAAAACTGTAACTTTTATAATGAATGCAAAATAACAAACGAATACATTCTACATTTTGAACACAGGATATAAGAAGACAAATCTTGGCTCACCTGTAGGTTTTCTGCAAATCAGATGCTAGAATTCCAATGTCAACATACTGCCCACATTTACTACTTGCAAGATACTGAAATGAAGAATTTTAAGCAGGGAATAAAATCTTTGTCAATCAATTTGCCAGAACAGCTCAAACAAATATGCCTATTTTAAACTCTCCTTAGTAGTCAAAATGAAATTAAAATCAGCTTTTCCCTGCCTTGCAACACACCAGAAAGTATTTCCCAATGAAATGGGAAATTCTTATTAAAGCACAGATTACTGGGCAGCTCTGCTTCCCAGGGAAAGGCAGCATCCTACATTTGGGGGCTTTGATGACTTCTGCTGGGTCAACTCTGTCATTTTCACTTAGCAAGAAAGCCAACTTTGTGGCCCACACACCATCTTGCTGACTTGGTTCCTCTCAGTTATCCTCCTGGTTTAGATCTCCTACCTCTATCAATCAGCGTGGATACTGTCATAAAAACAACTTTAATCTTTACAAGATACCTCAAGGAATACTTAAGAGAAATATATTAATTAAAAATAATTCTAGCAAGCATTTTATTGCTCTGACAGCAGCTAATACAACCCATTTTCAAACCCCAGTTATGAAAGTGTGAGAAAATGTATTAAATTTCATGTACAACTGCACTCCACTTGCTTTTTTTCCCCACTCTCCAAATCAGGAGCCAGAACTTTTAATACTGTAAAGGTGGCTTCCTTCTTAAAAAAGAAGAAGAAAATATAGAATCACCCTAAAAAATGTGGTACCACAAATGCCACAGCAAGGAGAATTTCAAACCCTCATTTAAATTAATAAGTCTGTACAAAACGATCAAATTGAATACGGATTTAGCTTTTAAAAATATATTACACCTCAGATCACTGATGGGCAGCTCCTGCCCTGCAAGAAACATCAAGCCTACCATAAACCCAGATGGGTTTTCCACTTTGGAAAAGTTAAGGCACAATCAATGTGATCTTGGGAATGAAACCAAGCAAGCTCCCTCAAGCAGTCACTCTGTCATTTTAAGGAATTAGAAGTGGAGTACACTTATACAGGGATTCAGAAAATCGGCGTTTAAGGTGCAAAGTCATTACAAACTACCCCAAGATGTGACACAGCACCGCACCCCTCGAAGGAATCACAGTTTTCCCTGTCCTTCCCACGTGTATTTGGGAAGTAACCCTATTTCCCCCTTTTCTCGGCCATTCAATAAGATCACTGGGCACGTTCCCAAATGCAAACACCACTTGCCAATATCGCAGAATCCCAGAACCGATCAGGTTGGAAAAGACCTCTGAGATCACCGGGTCCAACCTACGAGAGACCCACGCCAAGCACACCACGGCACCGAGTGCCACGGCCGGGCTTTCCCTAAGCACTTCCAGGGAAAGTGACTCCACCGCCTGCCCGGGCAGCCCATTCCAAAGTTTAATCATCCTTTCTGCGAAGAAATTCTTCCTAAGGTCCGAATATATATATTATATACATATATATATATA
>VXAC01002383.1:216950-259618 GCA_013399225.1 Rhipidura dahli
AGGCGGCGGGGCGGGGGGGCTGCTGTGCTGGGTGATGGCCGCGGCCGCGGGGCCCGGGGGCTGTGAGGCGGCGGCGGCGGCGCGGGTTCGGTTCCCGCCCCATGCTCACTCCGCGGGGCTGCGGCTCCACGGACGGGCGCGGCCGCGGCTGAGGATACACAAGCGCGGCACAAGGAGCGAGTGCCCCGCGTTGGTGCTCGGGGGCTCCGCGGGCCTAACAAATGCGGCCAGCCGTGTTTGAATTGCAAGGACGCCTTGCTGTGTGTGAGCCGTGTGCTCGTGGCCGTGGGGCTCCGAGCTCCTCTCGGCAAGCAGGGTTTCCATGTTCTTTTGTCAGAGGCTGGTTCGCCGTCTTTGCTGGCTGGCGTTGTTGCAGTGTGAAGGCACAGATTTGACTTCTTTTCCTCAGTAAAAGAGAACTGGCTTTCACACCTTTCAATCCCGGTGGGGTTTTTCAGAGTCTCCCCAGTTCTTCTAGCAAAACCACGCGAAAGAAATTCATCCTAGAAGGCTAAGTTGTTTGTTGAAAAATGAAAGGCTTTACACATTTCTTAGGAGTAGGAAAAAAAAAACAACTCTTAGTGTTCATTTCCTTGGAGAAAAGAACCACGAGCTTTAGAGGACACAGCAGGGCGAGGTGCACACGTGCATCCTAAGCCTTTTTTGCGAGGACTTTTCTGTCTGAAATATTCGTATTTCAGTCTGAAAGTTCATTCAATAGTGATGTTACTTATTTCCTCTTATTCCTACCATAGTATTAATTAATTCAGTGTTGTTGTACATGTTGAAAAAAAATAGATTCACTGTTTAAAACTGCACTATTTTGCGAGGCGAGTTTAAAAGTGCATGAACTCTTTATTCGTTTAAAGTTTCGGTATTAGGGGTTGTAGTAACAATTTTGATACTAAAAGTATTGAGTTTGCCTCCCTGGTCTTTTTTAAGGTCTGAACTGAACTTTAGCACTTGTGCAACAGTTGTCCTTGGAAATATATACAATAAAATCACTTGGCCATGATGATAAAATGTAGCCAAGCCTTCTATCTAAAACAGGAGTGAGTTGTAACTAGTTGAAACACGCCTTTGCAAAACCAGCATAGAGCGACAGTGAATGCTAAAAGCAGAGGGTTCTCCCCAGTGGATTGGCTGAAAGTGAAGCTTTGTGTATTCTGAGTTACCACACGGTGTTTCCTTATCTTGAGCTTCAGATAATCACACTATCAGATCTGGAATGTGACTACATCAACGCTCGATCCTGCTGCTCCAAGCTCAATAAAGTAAATTGCTTTTCTTTGCGTTTACTGTGGTTTGAGGAAACCACATCCTTCATCTAAGTGTTGCAAATAATTGGGGTGTGATGTGTATCTGAGGAGCCTTGATTGACAGTATTTTGTGTGTATCCCTTATTTCAGCCTGCTTGTCTATTTTGGGATGTCCATCTTACAGCACATTCCACCACAAAAATACAATTTTAAATGAACTTGCCTAAAACTCTTAGCATTAAATCAATGAGGCCTTCTTTGTGTGTGTTCACTTTGATTTAAAGGTGTTTTTTTCTTTCTTAATATGAGAGAGAATGGTACAGGATCCTGTCAAGCCAAAAACGTGTAATTGCCAGGGGCTGACCCAATTTAACTATGCCAGTTTTTATATTGATCATCTTTCTTATCTGTTCCAAGCCTGAGGCTGCTTGTGCAGTTTTTAATTATCTGAGTTACTAAACCCACTGTCCTCTGCAGTGATTTCAAGTGAGCTCTGTACACTTTCTCAGTTCTCTTTCTTGAATGGTTGTGTGGTATTGGGCTGCTTTCTAGAAATGTTTGTAATGCTTGGATAAAGCACTTCTGTTACAATATCTCAGGGCTTGATTTCTGCTTACTTGTGTGGAATCTGCCTGGAGGTATCAATTTCTCCACACTGTGGTGGAATCACATGCCTCTGCTGTCAGTTTTTTTCTGATTTTACATGGTAATAATCAGATTATAATCCCAAATAGATGTCTTTTTTCATAAAGGAATTTACATCTGTGCACGTAACTCTTTTCTCTATCCCCTTTCTGCAGTGGGTGGTGCCTGAGGTGATTGGCCATGCTGTTGTAACGGTGTTAATGCTCATTTCATTGCACTGGTTCATCTTCCTCCTTAACCTGCCAGTGGCCACATGGAATATATACAGGTAAGGGCACAAAGGTTTGTGGGCTTGCACAAAGGTTTGTGGGCTTGCTTTTTAGCCCTGTTACTAGTGCTAAAGCTTTAAGTGTAGCACAAAGATGAACAACATCTCATGGTGAGACATTTCAGTTGTGTTCTTGAGCTGCTAGCAGCCTTCATTGATCAAACTAACACAACATCTTGCCATTAAAATGACAAGAAGCCCAACAGTGTAAAGGATATGAAACTTTTGGCCTTTGCTTGCATTCTCTCTAGTGCTCAGGAATCTCAATTTGTGGGTCATTCCCAAATTCATAGGAAATAATAACAGATTAATTTGGATTATGAAGTAGTAACTGAGTTGATAATTTTTTCATGATGTTCCTGATAGTGCTACCAGCACAAAAGTGCTTAGGGTGGCATGGCTGATGGCTGTAAAACCATGGGGCTGTGGTGTTGTCCCCTGCACCCTCCTTCATTTACTGACTTGTTTCTCCCCCTCATCTGCATTGGTTTTGGCCCCCCACCCTGCCAGTTTGTATTTGGGAATGTTTGCAGACTTTTCACCCTAGGACAGCTGTCAGTGTTGCTGGTCTTGGCACCCTGGGCTGCCACCCTTGGAAATGGTTGACTTGGCAGAAGGGGTTTCCATGTGGCAGCACTGGGACTGTCAGTTCAAAACATTCTTTTTATCTGGTATCATTTGGTGTGTACAAAAGTGACCCTTCACAAGTGTTTAGCTTATTTTGTGGATTTGTCACAATTTGTCTCCACTCATTACACTGAGGGAACCCAAAAGCCCAAATGCTTAAGGTACAGGTATGAAAAGCTGGCTGTCATTCTTGTTTGCCTGAGCCTGCCAGGGCTAACTATTTGCAGGAATGGGTTGGGTTGCTGGTAGAATTAAACAAGAAGTTTCACAGCTCTCATTAAAACAAGGTTGAGGATCTCTGTACTGACAACCTGGTTGTTCATGGGCAAAATAGGCCTGCTATTTAAATATTGATATATATCACCCTTGTTTTCTACAGACCTGCCAGCAAAGCCTTCAAATGTTTCTAAGCTGGAGAAACATGAGACAGTATAACTTCATGCTTAATAAATAATTGTTGCCTAAATACACACACACCGGGCAGGGTTTTGCCTGGTTTTGTTTCCCCTCCCTACGTGACCCATAGTGACCAGTACTTGGTTTGGGATCTGCTGGCAAGTTCAGGGTTTGATGTTGTATTTAGGCAAGGCTATTTCTGCAGAGACACTGCAGACAGAATGCATTGTCCTTGAAGCTTTGAAGAGCTCTTATGCTGGTTACCACTTTGCTGCTTCATTTTGTGCACTTATAAGTTCTGAAGTAGCCACTTGCTTTCCCTTCTAAACCTGGTTAGACAGAGTTTTAAAAGAGAAATTATTTCTATTTCTGCACTTCAGGCAGTCAGCTTTGACTGCTCTTTTCTATTGACAGCTCTCATTTTGTATCTGTTGTACATGGCATAAATATTCTGAATATCCTAAAATCCAGGATTGTTCCCTCAATTTTGGACATGAAATGTAGGCAATAAATGAATGTGACAATATGATACTTTTCCTGTCCTGCCACAAGAAGTCCAAATGTAAAGCCTGTACCCTCACTTCTTTCTGTGAGTCAAGGAGTTTCTCCCACATTAATAGCTTGGACTATCCCATTTCTAGTGAAGGAGTTGGAGGCCTGCAAAAGCAAGTGTGGGGTTTAGCATTTTCAGTTCATTAGTAACTGTAGTGACAGGACAAGGAGTAACAGGTTTAAAGTAAAAGAAGGGAAATTTAGGTTAGAAATACAGAAGAAAAAGAATTCTTTTGAGATTGAAGAAGTCTGTGCTTTGCAGTGTAAGTGACAGAGAGAAAGGTAGGATAATCTCTTCCTCTTATTCCCTTTTCTTTAAAGCCTTCTTAATCCCAATGACCACATGGCAGCTACAGGCAGTACTTGCTTAATTTACTAATTCTCTCAAGGTTTTCAGTGAGAGGAGACAGGTTTTGTGTAGAAGGAGTATCAGAAACAAATCCTGGGAAGGATAAATTAGTCAAAAACAGCATCACGAGAGGCTTTCAAAGTTGCAGCATGTTTATTACAACATCCTACTGGCCCTTCTTGTTCAGCACACTCAGATGAGATTTAACTTTTTTTGACGAACTTTGTAGTGTCTCCAGTGGGACATAGATTTGTCTTACATTCTCCTTGTTTTAAAACTCTAAGGGAAGCATTCAGCTTTTTTTTCTTCTGTATTTTATAGATCTCCTTGAGAGAAGAGATCCAAATAATGAGATTCTTGACATGTCTTGAAGAAGATAGAACTGAAAGAGTAAAATTAAAATTAAAAAAAAAAAAAACCCAGTGAAAATTCAGAACTTCCACATCCCTTTAAAAATTGGGAAATCTAGAGGGAAGTGTCCTGTTGGTATGGTAGCAGCTTCCATGGAATGGAAATACTGGAGGCACTAATGTGTGTATGTATTAAAGCTGACAGTTCACTTATTTGCTGCAGAATTTTTTTGCTGTGTAGAGTATGACAGCTCTGTCTTGAGCTGGGTTTGTCAGCATCCAGCAGCATTTCATCCATGGCTCAGTGCCTCAGATACATAAAACAGGCTGTCCTACCTTGTGGGCCTCTTGGAAGAAATGCCTCACAGCTTGCACAATCAAGTTGCATCATTTAAGTGTCATCATTCTTTATAAAAAGCAAAATGAATACATGCTGTCTTTATGGCAGTCATATGCCAGATATATAAGAAAATGATGCATTCTATTTATAGGATAAATTGGTACAGGAAATGTGTTCCTCCTTTTGTTCAATAAAATGTATTACATTCCCAGGAAATGGACAATAATTTATGTTACAATACTAAGAACAATCACTCAAAACATCAGTTTTAGAAGAGAATTTCAAGCTGGAATTATTTAACATGAACTATTTTAATGGGACACAACAGATATTGGTCAAATATGCTGCAGTGCTTTTCAATGCCTGTGACAGACAATTACTGTGGCCTGAACTTTTTATTTCAATGTCCTACTGCTGCTAGAAAACCTCCCTGTTGCTTGTTCCCTTTCCTTCCCTTCCTGTTATGGAAATAAATGTTGCAGGAGGTAGGGAAGTGCCTTTTGGACTACAAGTGGTACCATTTGAGTAGAGGAAGAAAATTTAACAAGTGTTCTGTTCTGAGACCATGTTTCTGCTCCAGCTTTAAGACAAAGGGTTAAATTCCTGTATAGAAAGGGTCTGATTCCAGGAAGGCAAAGCCTGTATGTCACCTCAAGGAAGTGATGCTCTAGCCTGAGCTCAGCTGGAGTGAGAACTTCATGTGCTTGCATTTGCTCCCTCATGAAATTCTTCTGACAAAAGAACATGCTGCTGGCTCCATTGTCACAGGACACCAACATTTGGTTTGCTGGCTTTATGCTGCCTTGGCTTATGTTTCACTTGGCTTCGCTCAGCTTTTGTTCTCATGTGGGTTTGGACAGCAGAACTTGACATCTTCAGTTCTGCCCGACTCATCCTGTTGGCCTCAGTGTCTGTACTGAGGTGTCCTAGGATGGCTGTGACAAAGGCAGGAGTAACAGCACAGATCCTTTGCCTTGACTTATGCCATCTCATTTTGAGCACTGGAGTTCGTGATTTCCTGTGTGAGGTTTTTTGCTAAATAAATTACTGATCCTTACCTAAATTCTTTTCCAGTCCCTTTCATCTAATGTGCTCCATCCACTGTGGGTGGGTGCTTTCCCTATGACAGCAACTAACTGTGAACAGCAATTAAAATCAACTGGAATTGGCTAGTACTTGGAATCTCTCCCATTTATTTATGGAAGCTGGACTGATGTTTTTAGTACTTCTTGTTCTCCTATTCTTTGTTTGTGGGTTGTAGTGGCAGAGATAGGTGCAATATCTAGAACTCTCTTACGCTGAATTGTGAAACAGCTCTTCAGATCAAAGTCCCTTCTTGGCAAGCTCTCCCCCTGACACTCCCTAATGTTTCAGTGATTACATTTTTGGGTTTTGTTGTGTGTTTTGTTTTTGTTTTTTCTTTATTCTTAACCTTTCAGGTACATTATGGTGCCAAGTGGAAACATGGGAGTATTTGATCCCACGGAGATCCATAACCGAGGACAACTGAAATCACACATGAAAGAAGCCATGATTAAGCTGGGCTTTCATCTGCTCTGTTTCTTCATGTACCTTTACAGGTTAGTTTCAAAAAATTGCTCCCAAGGAACAAAGAGATTGCCTGCCAGCTATTTTTATCTCCTCTATTCCACTGGTGTAATTGCTGGTATTCATGTCTTATCTTTTTGCATCCTGCTAAGCCTCAGTAATATATTTTGACAGCTATCTCTGGCCTCATTATATGCCTTTATTCATTCTGATCAAACACTGTTTGGAAACTCAGGCTATTCCTTAATCTTAAAACCACAAGCACAACATAAAGAGTTATATGCTTTCAGCACCTACAGTAAGTGGCCTGTTTAGAATGAAAATACTCTTGAGGACCAAGTTTATTTTACAAGTCCTGTTTTTAAAAAATGAAGTTGATCTGGTTGAGTTACAAGCAGATGTGTTCTGTGATAGGGCCACTTACTCCAAGGTGGCAGAGCTGCTGCTCCTCTGCTGCTGCGTTGCTTCTGCAGCTTTGTCTTCCTAAGCAAAGGACACAGCAGGGGTGCCCTGACTTTCTATTTCAGGCTCTCAGTGCAGCTCTCCCGTGACACTGAGAGCTGCTCCTGCTTGCACAAGCTTCAGTAATCCACTGGTATCATGTTTTCTGTTTTGTCACACAGTATGATTCTGGCTTTGATAAATGATTGAGAAGTTGAAAGAGAACCATTAGCTGCCAAATTGGGTCATCACTCCAGTGACTGGTTGTGGAGCCACAGACACCTTCTGAACACACCTAGATCAGTGTCGTCATGCAGTATATTTTTCCTCTTTGAACAAGAAATATTTTTCTGTATTTTTAACATAAAATATTTTCAAAAGACATTGGATTTGTGTAGCTGTTGTTTTTGTTCCTTCACAAGACAAGATGCTGGAGCTGCTGTTTCTGTAAGATGAAATCCTTGCTTGCAGAAGTGACCTCACAGGAATTAAATGGTGATAAGGCAAACTCATTTCAACAGCATGAGCTGGTAATGATGGTAGTTCCAGAACACATTTAAGTGCAGCTCTGATAATCTGATTCTTGCTGAGAGGTGTCAGGATGAGACTCTGGCTGCCAAGCTGTCCTATCAGAACCTAATTTGAAGCAGCACTCGGAACAGAGATTTCAAAGTGGAACAGGAGCAGAGCTTACATCTTTGTTGTTGGTGTTTTCTCCAAGCAAAAATCAATGGAATAAAAGTTACATTTTCCTCCCTCTCCCCGCCTCCCTGCAGCAACCTATATGAAGTCTTGTATTTGGATGGATTAAGATCCCTTTAGTGGACATGTCTGTAAAAGTACAGATAAATAAGAAACATGATTAATACTTGCTTTTTCCCTTCACCTCCTATTTTGTCATTGAACTACAACCATGGGCATCCAGATAAAGTAAAGATCAGATTGCACTGGGGTGGAGATGGTTACAGAGCAAAAGACTATATGCAGTTGCTACTCCTGAACCTGCTGTTTCCATAGCCAGTGGGGTGAATCGAAGAGTCTCTCTAGCTCAGGGAAATGGTCTGGTAAGCCATAACCCCACTTAACCCAGTTCTGATATGACTCTGCTTCAGTGATACCAGCAAGTTCTTTTTGTGCAGCTCTTGCATTGGTCATAAGTGTATAAACCTGAGTTTGTACCCTCACTGTCCAGTAACTGTCTAAGTTTTTTATATGTGCTTGGAAACAGGTCTCTTGGAACAAACACGTCAATTAAAACACTTAAAAAAATACACTTCTGCAATTACGTCCTAAAATTTATGAGCTTTTTCTTCTAAAGTACTTGGGGTTTTAGTGTACAGCTGAAGTTAACAATTCTTTTCAGGTCCAGCCATGAAAAGGCAATGCTGATGCTTTATTGCTGTAGGTACCTCGTGTTCAGTGTTTGTTCCAGGAAAAGTCTGGCTGTAAATTTTTGATGGATGGAGTCCAAGTTCAGCTGTGTAAAAGATGAAAAACTGCTGAAAATCGTGCTCATTAAAAAAATAACTAAGGAAACAGCTACCCCAGCTGGATGCCACTGACTACCTGACAGCACATCAAACTACAAAAAGGGCTGCCCTGTAAAGCCGGACAGGAGTTCTGGAGAAATGAGAGCAAATGAACCTTTAAAAGGGTAGAAAGTCAGTAACTTTTTTAGCAGATCATGTTAGGCAATTAAATGATTGTATTTGTGTGTGAAAAAACCCTACTTACACGTATTTTGGGTGTTAGAAGAAAGGGCCTAAGTCAAGTCCTTGCTCGACTGCTGACAGTAGATACATTTCACTAAACTTGTTTCACATTGAGAAACATGAGCATTAATTTGTAAGTCCATCACTTAAACCAGGAGCTTGATATCTTACTGTAAAGACAGGATTCTGAGAGAAGAGCTTTAGTATTAATGATAATGTTTGTATGCTGCATTGTCTCTGATGATTTCCAATAGCACCTTGGAATTGCCCTGAGGACATTAGATAGAGCAGACCCTCATGGAATTGGTAAAATTTATCACTCACTATGAAAAGCTTCTGTTCTCTACCAAGGGAAGTTTTTCTTCAGAGATGGAAGTGTGACAGAGAAGGATAAAAGAAAACAAGAACAGATCCAAGGGGAAAAACCAGTGGGATAGCATGTGTATATCCTGACCTAGAGAGATGAAATTGTGCATTCTCCCCCCTTCCCTCCTCAAGAGTGGATTATTAACCATGAGAAGCCAACAAAAAAAATACAGGTATGTTTTGTAAGTGGTGCTTGTCAAACATTAAGCAGTTGATACTTCTATGTGAATGCAAACTTCCCCCCTCAATTTTTTAATATAAGTAAGTTCTCTGTTCCTTTATATCCAACAACTGCTTGTAAGAGTTGTAAAAACCTCAGTAGCAGGTTTCAGAGACCACAATTCTGCTGAATAATTACACTGGTAATGTTGAAGCCTTCCTTACTGTACAGGGTCAGTGTCTGCCTCAACAAAGATCTTCAGAGGTCAGTGTCAGCAACAGGAAAAACATAATTGCTAAAAACATGGTTCATTCGCTAGAAATGGGGGTACTACAGTTATCTCACTCCTGGGAGGCCCACAGAGCACAGAAATTTTTATTGTAGTAAAAATGAAAAACACCCTCTATTTTCCAGCAGAGAACAGGATAATTTGAGCCCAATCTTATCATACAGAACTCAAGACAATTAGAAACTTGAGACTAATTTTTTTTAAAAAATCATCTAACTATCGCTACAAATTGGTGTGAAGTCAAATACAGATTCCTTCCTATTCACTCAGACTCTTTCCCTTTGCACCTGAGGTATCCAAGTATAACTTTGTGAGGAACCATTAGCTATGATTGACAGAAAACTCTTAATCAGTGAAAATAAATCTAAATCCTGCAGGAATTCCAACATTCAACAGATGTTACTGAGCCCTTTTCCTCACCCACAACCTACAGCCTGGCCAGCTTGCAAAGATGATCATCCTGCATCAGTTTTCAGAGAGATTAGACTGCTGTTAAGAATTCTGCATTTGGGGGGTTAGTTAAATTGTGTACAATTGCATGTTTCCCCCTAATTAATCATTAGTTCCAGACTGTTGGTTATTTAGCCTGCTTTGGTAAAGAATATACTTGCCTCTTCCATCTAGTAAATTACTGGTTTTGTTTTCCAAAGTGGTTCTGTATTATGGAACACAGTAAATCAGCAATGTGACTAGTAATCCTGAGAACAATTCTACATGCAGGTTAATCAACCAGAAACCCTGAAAAGCCCCAATAGGCAAATCTTTATCTTTTCAGGATTGTCATAGCTTTAATTCTCCCTTCTCACAAGAAGCTCTCTAGGATTTTGTTCAAGTGCCAAAAGACCATTTATGCCTGTAAGTAGAGGGTATGATGGGCAGTGGAAGTAGCAACAGGAACATTAGGGCCACATATATATGAACCACCCTGCAGTTATCAGGACAGCCACCACCTTATTTTTGGCAGAAACAGAGGCCACAGTGGTCACCCTTCAGAGCATTACAGGTCTTTGAAAGTGAGGAGACAACTGGCACTGCCATCCTTCTGGGCTGAGGTGACAGCCTTGGCACATGCAGGACATGCAAGGAGGTGACCAGGCAAGCACAGAGAGCATGAGACTCTGTGTAAGGAAGGGCTCCCCTCAGGCACAGTTTGGATTTAAGCTAATTAAGAAACACACATCTATTCTCAGGTTCCTTGGGGACTTTCTTTGAAATAATCTGAATGGCTTAAAAAAAAAAAAACCAAAACAAAACCCCAAAAAACACATTAGAAAAAAACTGAACAGACAAACCACAGGACTTAAATCTTAAAAATGCTGAAATGTCACAGGTCTATAGAATTCATATACCTGTTTCTCTTGCACTCTTCTGACCCATTAAAAGCAGACAGGACAGCACATGAAGCACAGCTTTTTTGGCTGGGTTTTTTAGGAATGGCATCTGCTATGTGGATAATTACTGGCTGAAGTGGGTCTGCAGCCCAAGAACCCTCCTGCAAATACCAACAGCCATGGGAAGTGGCACAAAGTAGGACATGAAGAGGAAAAAAGCACATCCCTTCTCTTGGCAGCTACATTTAAGCCATAATTGTCTATATACTGCCTAAACTGTAAGGGAGAGAATAAAGTTAATACAAAGGTGCTACCAAAGAGAGTGAAGACTTCCCGTAATCAATACCTAAGTTAAAAGAATTCAAAGACTGAATGCACGTCAAAAAAAGGTTTGAGTTTGGAGAAGCTGCATGGAGTGGAGATTCAGGCACAACTTTTTAACACAACATAAGCTAGAGCTGAATAAAAATGCAGGACAAAGGTGAGGTTCTGTTTTAAGGCACAGGGAGGAGGGACAAGAAGGTGGAGTTCAGCTGGAGGGAAAACAAAGGCAGGAGATCCAAGTAATTCAGGAGCACTTTCTTATTATAAAGTATCAAAAAACCCCCCACAAAATTCACAGCTCACCTCCAGCACCCAGAGCCTGGTATTTAAGGAAGCTGCAGCACTAAGGAATGATGGATTTCACAGAGCAAGTGAGATAAGCACAGCTGGGACAGGGGCAAGTCGAGTGCTAAAGGGCAGCACAAACATGAGGGTGAGGTAGATTAGAAGCAGACAGCATTGCGTGACTCAGCTGCAGCTACACTGCCACAAATTAATTGCCCTAGTGAGGAAGTGAAGTACTACAGAAGGAATCTATAATTAATGATCAAGAAATTAACATCCGAGTCAGTCATATCAGTGAAGTTAGGGAAACTAAGAACTATTCATTCCAGTTATTTATTGTTTATTGAATTGAAAGAAAGGGAATACAAACATTTCTGTTAAGTGCTGTGCACCAACATGGAAAAAGTGTATTTTTTTTTTTAAAAATCCTAATAAAAACAAATCAGAAGTTAATGTAGTTCCAATTGAACAATTTTTAAAGATATGTTTAAAATACTACACATTTATAAAATAAAAAAGTTAAAACGGTGTTCTGTAAATAATTAGTAAAACAAGTGAAAATAAATACGAGACCCAAAGTTCTTATGTTTTTTAATGTAATATAGCAAAGAAATTTTTACCTACTTAATAATATCCGAGGAGAGTAACAAAAATCCAGAAAGTTTAAGAACGCAATCCTTTGAAACATTTAATATCAGTCCATAGCAAATAGTCATTACATACCAAAAGCTCTAAGTGTTAACTAGTTCCACCACAACTCCATATAAATCTTGACAATTTAGAAATCTTGAGATCAACAATAAAGTTCTTTTCTTGATCTCTACAGCTTGGTTTGTAAGTACATACATGCTTTGAGGATCCATTTTGTCCCATATGTTTTCAAGGAGCCAATAACTTTTTCCATCTGTGCCTAAAAATGCTAAGTTTCAAATCTAGCACATATACCCTAACAATGAAAAATGTTCATGAAAAAAGATGGGGCACAATGAATTTCAAATTTATAAAAATATACTGATATTAACCAAAACCTTCTGGTCAAAGGACACTTCACATACACACGACTTAAAGTATGCAATAAAACATGACAAGTACCTAGAACATTTGGTTCTCTGTCTGTTTGTGGAACACATGCACACACACACTCACACCGGATGGGAGGAACACGCTCACAGGTGTTTTACTGAATCCAGATTATCTGGATGAATAGACAGAAAACTTGGCTACAGTTTATTTCAACTAGAGGCAGCTACTGCAGCAGTAGTTCAACACTGCACACTTCAATTAAGTCCACCCTGTTTAAAAAAAGTGTCATAGTTAATGATTTTGCTTTCTAGACATCGTTCAAAGTAGAAGTTTTCAAAAATCAAGTATGGCAGCTGAAAATGGACTCAAGCCAATGTGGAATAAACAGGAGGAGGGCAAAAGGAGGATTAGCCATTTATGGGATGGGTGTTCCTCTTAATAGTCGTCTCAAAAAGAAATTAGGTACAAGTGTATTCTGTAGCTAAAAATACGGACAAACTATTGAAAGTGCATTTTTCCTCCTCCTCCTTGAGTTACAGTAGTTTGTTTGTTGGTCAGTAAGTCCTGCTTTTTATGTCCATTCTTTTTTCTCTACCTCCCTCCCCATTTGGATCTACAACATATCCCCTCGAGCTACAGCTAATTGTATGAGTCCTGGCTTCCTGCTAAGGAAGCCTTTGCAACTGATTTTGGGTGGGAGCATCAGTTAGCAGTGTAAAAATACACAACTAGACACCAACTCCCAACAGCAGACGGAGTTTTATTAAACATTACCTGGTTGAAGCCAAGTTGAGAAGTAACTGGCAAGATCTGGGTAGATTTCTAGCTTGCATCTTTGCTCCAATCATAAAGAGAAGTTAACTTTAAAGTTGGAGAACTTTAGAAAAGACAGAGGGAGTTTAAAAACAAAAGTGTCATTTGCCCCACTTCCCTCCCCTCCAAAACATGAACAGAGCTACTATTTTCCCTTTTGTGTTCCATTGTGCCTTGAAAATTACTTACCTGAACAGCTAAAGAACATTCAGATAATAAAATGCTTCAGCATTTTTTTTATAAGATCTGCCTTGATAATAACCTGGGGCTACTGTGAATTATTTCAAGCCAACAGGCGACCAGAGAAAGTTACAAAATGAGTACACACTTACAGTATTTTCCTCTCTAAAACCATGGGCCTGCTGACTAGAAATACAGTCATTTATTGTGGGTGTGTACTTGTTCCAGCCTTACACTCCAGCCTACGAACATTTTTAAGCACATGGAAATCAACGTGTTGCAAATGAGCAAACTTATTTGGGTTTTACCCCCCCCACCCCACCCCGGTCTCATTTTATTGTCTGTGCACAAAAAGTATTGGTACTTTTCAATCCACATGGTGTGAATATGCAATGTGCTGGCAATAGTTTAGGTTGCTCTTTCACCTCCAGGTTGGAATGGTAGTCATTGCTACATCTCTAGTGGCAGTTGCTGTGGGACCAAGTAGTGTGGCAAAATGAAGATTAATCTCACCTTTCTGTCCTGCCTGCTCATCGCCCAGGAGATGCACACAGGCTGTCACTGAGACACTCTGGAAGCAGTGCCACCTGCTTGGAGCTTGCCTTTACATGGCATGGCTGCACCAGGACACTAAGGGAGAGAGATCCAACACGTGCTTATCCCTAACTCAGCTTCTGAGCACCTCAAGCGTCCTTCAGAGGGACAAACCGAGTCCAGAAGAGAGGGGCAGTGTTTTGGCAGAGGTCCTAGGTTTACATTCCTAATTGCACTGCTGGGGAAATCAGGCATCAGCCCAAATATCCCTCCAGCTCTACCAGGGAAGGAGTCTCACTCTGCTTAGCTATGGCCACCACATTCAAAAAGCCTGCTGAAGCACATCTGAGACTTTAAATCTACACTTGAGATTTGATCCAGCCTTCACCACCTGCCTAAAGTTCCCACTTTATTTCCAGGAGTACACAGTGACAGACCATTGTATGAGACATTAAGAGACATCAAAACCATTGTTCTCCTTACTCTCCCTAAACAAAGTTTGGTTTGAAAACCTAAGTTCCAGAATAAGACAACACTAGAGTAACTTCCAAAGATTCACATGCTGGCATTGCTTATGAATTATACCATGTTTCGAACATGTAAAACACTTTAACAACTTACTGTTTACAATTTAGGTAATTAATTTTTCCTTAAACCCCAAGGTTTAGCTTACTCAAATTTGACCATAAGAACTTGTCTGTTTTCCTGCAACACAGGCCTGACTACTCTTACACTATCTGAACTACGAAGAGAAATAAAGAACTTCTTCCAGAACTGATTAAAGGAAGAAGGAACTGATTAATCATCTGAAGTTTACACATGTATTGCCAGTGCTGTGAAGCAGTAATTGCCATCAAAGCATTCACCTTAGTTTTAAGGCTGAATGTTAAGTTCCTACCTGGTTTTGGAGGTATTAGAGGACTCTTATGTCAGATTTGGGGCTGGTCTCAACCACAGTATCAGAAGCTCATGCTTAAGTTTGCACACAAGGCAAGACCAACACACACCACCTGATGGATGGCTGGAATCTAAAAGGGAAAAAAAAAAAATCTAACCTGCTAACCTTTACTTTGTTTTTCTGGGAAACACCACACTCCCATTCATCCAAGTGGCTACACTTCTCTTCCCAGGAATTCCAGCAAACCTTCCCCCACCCTTCTTCCACACATGACTAATAAGGACACTAGATCATTATCTCATGAAAGGATGAAGTCCACACTTCTGCTCACATGACTCCTGGTGGCTTGCCCTTCCCTGCTCCTTCTTTACTTCGCAGCAGTACTAACACTACCTTTCCACCCCAGGTGGCAAAAGGGAATCCAGTGCCATCCCATAATGGATTTGTGTGTAGTACGGAAGCCCAGAGACGCCAGGCCATCTGTTTATGTCAAAAAGAATAAATATTTAAATTATAAATGTCTTTTTCTTAACACGGGACATTAGTGGAACTATTCCTAGATGTGTCAAGATGTCCACAGCACCAGCTTGCAACAAGGTCTGGGAGAGGCATTTAAATCTGCAAACTTAAAAGTATATTCTCAACAACAAAATCTATCCACCCTTGTTTATAAAATAAAGAAAAAATTTCCATCATAATACAAGTGTTTAATAATGATTTGTACGTAAATCACTTATACAAAGTGTTGACTTTGTGAAGAAAGGACTCTTTCAACACGTTCTTCCCTCGAAGTGTAGTCTACCTTTTACACCAGCATTGTTGCATATATTTATGTAATTAAAAAAACCAAAAAGACCTCTTCTTGTTTAAACTCTTAGACTGGTGGTGCAGTCTGAATGCTCTTTTTTCCTAACTAATACAGTTTATCTGTTAAGATGGACAGCGAATCCCTCCATCTGAAGCAAGCTTTACTGCCTACATAAATCTCCTTCCAGTCACTGCTTTTGATTGGGTCTCAGGACACTCCAGAAAAGCATCAGTGATACCGTGTTTCACGACACTTCTTGCATTGTTTTAATTCCAAATGTATACAAATGAAGTCATTTTAATCCTATAAATAATTTATTTTTAAAAAATTGTGCTGTTAACCCCTTTGCAGGGCAACGAGCTATGTGAAAAGTACAAAACTTTTTGTCAAATGTGATACTGAGAGTGCTTTTGACATAGTTCATTGGTTTATCCTCTCAATTGATAGATATACTGCGCAACGGGCAAGGCTAGAATCCATGAACCAAGCTGCAAAGATCTCAAGCTAAGTAAGGCGGAGAGAGACTTGAGAAACAAGAGAAGGAAATACTTTCCTATCCAATGTATACTCTTCAGACTAAAGCACTCTTTCTATCAAGCCTTCTAAACTGTTAAATAAAGTGTTCCAAACAAGCATTTAAACTTCATTACACAGAAGAGCAACAAGAACAGTAGCCTGCCAGACAAAAAGGCAGGAGGGAAAAATATATATACTGAGTTCAATGGTTAGCCTGAATGTAGCACAGTTCTTCACGACCGATGGGGGGGTAATTTCAACACGGTGTCCAACAAAGTTCTAAGGACGTGCTTCATCTCGACTGGTTACTATGAAGCAAAGGTGGTAAATGTTTGGCCCCAACCGGGCTTCAGAAATGGTTCTTTTTCATGACGAGCATGTCTGTCCAGCTATCAATCATGTTTGTTTGCACCAAATCCCAAGCCATTTAAAATACGACTAATTAAGTTAAACTGAAGTCGTCTGCTCCGAATTCGCCATCAACTATCCATGCTACTGCATTCCTCTGAGCAAAAACAAAAACATAGAGAGAAAGAAATCACAGCTTGAAGATCTCAGCAACAGTTCATATTTCTATCATAAGGTTATTAATACAGTGTATTTACATACATTTTAACTGAACATGCACTAGTTAATGGATCTTATACTGTAGCTAAATTCCATGCTTAAAATTATTTATTTTAGATAAAATTATTCATATAAATCTAGAAATTAGATTAGCATGTTAAGTGTGGGTAGTCAAAAAGATGTAACACACATTTACATAAAAGTTCTAGGGGAGTGTGCTAATTACAGAGCTGTCTTGTCACCCATTTAGGATTCCTAAGTGGTTAGGTATTATTCCATGCACCTACACCTCTTGCAAAAGCACGGCTATGAGAAATCCATTTGCTGTTGGTTTGGTTTTGATGGCACTTACTAGTTCATTTTCTGGAGGAACTAAGAAAGAGTGAGCAAGCAGCTCACTGGAGAAAACCATACAACAAAGCCATGAGTACCACCTGGAGGACAGGCTCTGACTCCTTATGGGTGCATTCCAGGTGTTACAAACAGATTAGCCAGGCTGGTCCACCTAGTCCAAGACTAGAAGCAAATTTATCAAAGCACTGGAGCAGCTACAGGAGATAATTCTTCCTCCTAACACCCTTCCAACTTTCAGCCATTTTTACCTTTGGGACATTCTGAACTAGAGGTGTTTACTTATCCAGCAGCACTTAATGGATTTCTCTTTGATTACTCTGCCTAGCTTCCCCTTGAAGTCACATCCATGACGTCCTGTGGTAACAGGATATACTATATATCATTTTAATGTCTCCTGTAAATTCTTACTGCAAGGTCGAATACATAATGACAGAAACATAAAAACTGCACAGCAACTCCCCAGCAGTCATCTCCTTAACAATCCTGGGGGAAGCAAGAAGGGCTGGGAATACCCGTGTGCATTCAGGCAGCAAAAAAAATGAGCATTGTCTTTCTCTCCCCTGGACATGTATGGTTACTGATGGTTAGTAAAGATTCAATTTTCACAGATTTTTCCTGGGGAAAACCCTCTCTAGACTTTGGAGATTCCTTCTGTAAGCATTACAATACCATTACTTAATTTGCAGCGTGGTTAGAATGCACTATTTAGATTTTAATAACATCATATGTTACTAAACCTCAAGCATTGAAGGCAAGATTTTTAAGGAGTCTGCATAAGTAAATTAATCTAATCCTTAGTGACACCACTGTTTTCTACAGGTCTCAGTGACACCACCGTTTTCTATAGGGCCATGTCAGAGTAATGTTGGAAATACTGGTTTTGTTGTTACAAAAAACGAGTGACTCAGATAAAACTCAACAGCCATACACCAGAAAAACCAAAACCAAGCAGTGACTCATGCTTTAAGGAACACACATGCCTTACCTTCGATATCCTGGCTGTCTATGAAAGGCGCTGGTCCCCATATCCTAACGGTGCCATCGTCGGAGGCGCTGGCCATCATGGCCGGGACCTGCGGGTTCCAGCTCACGCAGTTCACGGTGCGCGTGTGCCCCGTCAGCTCCGCGATGGGCAGCTCGCTGCGCTTGTGCCAGATGTACACTTTGTGATCTGCACGAAAGGCAGCAGGAAGCAGCGTCAGGGAGGAGCAGCACTGCCCTGCACACACCTGCACACATCTGTGGGGCTCACAGCACCTCCACGGCAGCTCTCTTTAAAACCCACGGCAAAAACGCGAGTCTCGAGTGTGCAACAGCACCAACAACACTTTTCTTTAAAAGTGATCAAAAGAATTCAGGCAAAGCTCTTCCATTAAGAGAGACATTCTTTTTTGACACCTGCAGGTCTATGACACTTGGTGTTTGAAGAAAGCCTTTGACTGCAATGCAAATACACAATACATGGCTAAACAGAGAAACCAAGCTACTCTTTAATTACAGGTGTGGAGTTGTAATCTTATTCAAAAGGAAGACCTGCAGATTTTTTTTTTCCCCCTCAAATAATTGTATTTGCAGATTAGCAAATGCATTATAAAGTTGTGAGTACTAAGACAGAATAATTATAACCACCTCCTGTTGATGAGTACCAGATAAGATCACAGCTCTATAGTTTATGAAAAACATCTTAATACCAAAAACCTGTAACACTCCAGTGAAAGCGCAAACAGAGCAAATGAGGGAGGGCAAAGCTTAATGG
This sequence comes from Rhipidura dahli, assembly GCA_013399225.1. Classification (NCBI taxonomy): domain Eukaryota; kingdom Metazoa; phylum Chordata; class Aves; order Passeriformes; family Rhipiduridae; genus Rhipidura; species Rhipidura dahli. Next base: position 235,642 of record VXAC01002383.1, read on the forward strand.
CTCGAATTGTGAGCCATTACTGTCTTTTACAACTAATTATTGTGTGGTATTTAAAGATATCAATTTGTACATATTAAAGTAGATGCAAATAAACCCTCTAGATCCTATTTAGTGATGGGATTTTCGTGATGATTCCATAATTACTTCTGCCAACGTGCTAGAAATAGAACAGTGAACTGGTTAGACACTCCACTGCAATGTTTAGAGAAGAGTCATTCTTTATAACCAACCATATTCAAGAATAAATTGGGGGGTGGTGGGTGGTGGTGTCCCAGCTGTAACCAGCAGCCTGTAACAAATCTGTGGGTTTACCTCTCTAGGAATATTTGTGGAATATTCCAAACAGAACTACATAAACTAGACAAGTATGTATTGCTAATATTACAAAAGAAGCGTACTATTGGGGTCTAGCACACCAAATGAAAGTATTTTGATCTATTTGAAAGGCTCTGACATAGACACCACTCTGAAGGCTCAGTAAACAAACCAATCTTCCTCTGCTCCTCCTCCCAGCCCCTTATAAAACACATTTGCTCTCTGACCTCCCTGCTGGAAAGCCCCCATGGAACCATGTGGTAACTCCCCTGTCTTGTGCTGAACCAGCTCCTTTGAGGGCACCACCTTCACAGGTGGTTGTGTTGATGCAAAGGTTCAGGCTGTGCTTATACCCCACCTGGGATTTCAAGGGGACTACACATCCATGCCATTCACCAACCAACACAGCTCACACACTGGACACACAAGCCTCTGCTCTGTCAGAGAGCCAAAGCCTAAACACAAAGCAGTACTTTGGTGCTGTCAGAATGCCTGTACTTTGGTTTGGGAAAAACAAGATAGCTACATCAAGGCAGCAGTCAATTCCCTTCTGAGGCCTCCATTTTCTTCCTATGGATGCAGCTGTCAGGAAAACCCCTTCTCAGCTGACAACATATTTTAAGAGGTTATGACAATGTGTATCAATTACTTTCTAAAACAGGCTGTGACAATGTGACCTGTTATTTTTGTTTGTTTTATAGAACGGTTTTTCTCAGTAGCCACATTTGCAAAGAGGCAGCAGCTTCAGACAGCTCAAATCTAAGGAACCACCAGTTTTAACTACAGTGGTTTTTAAACAATGAAGACAATAAAAAGTCAACAAACTGGGGAGAGAAAAGGACTGGTACACCACAGTATCTACACCTACACATAGGTGTAGATAACACCTATCTAAAAAAACTCCTGAACTCTCAGGCACTCAGGACTCAAACCAAGAAGCTTGTCCAACCATGAGAAGAGGTTCACACTGAATTGGTGGACTGGAGGTGCTGCCCTTCAGTCATATTCCACTGGATACAGTCAGAGGGTAAAACCTGGTTTTATTTTAGACGCATTTCATATTTTCCAAAAACAGGATAGTAGGAAATGCCTTGGCCAACCTTGTTTCCTAAGAACTGTGAGTTACACAGTACCCACTGTGTACTCTATCTGTTTACATATTACAAATGTAATTCTTAGCCCTGCATAAGCTTGAATTTTAAGTGACCTCCATGGCAGGTGATGGCACTACACCAGTGACAGAACTGAACCAATTTAACACATAAGCTTTTAACAAATTTCTACTCTTGCCACAGACAGCTGAATAAAAACATACCACAAAGCCTTTAATCACCAAGAAACCCTACCAGACTACGTCAACAACTGCTTAATTTGAGACTCCTCTGTCTGTAATTAAAATGATTCTACTGAAATTAAAATAACCTCACCACACCTGTATCTTCACAGGCAAATGAAGCTGTTATTTCCCAGAAGTACTTTTTATTCAAACCAGAAGTCTAAATATCATACCACAAAAAGAAAAATCCTCAGGAACACCCCACCCACTTCTAATTAAAAATGTGCAGATGCTTTTGCTTTAGAGGAGGAACACAAAAGAGTCATTAATGCGTTCTACCTCTGCCATCCTCTCAGAAGATTGTTTCTGCCAGCCCACAATTACTTCTTGAAGTATGCCACAATCTCAGCACACCTCAAATTTATTTCATGAACCAGTTGGCTTGCTTTTATAATGTTGTTGTTAGCAACTGTGATCTATAAAATGAAGGTATTGGAAGGATACTGTATTCCAGTTTGCTGCACAAAGGAGAACGGTGTTACCTTCACTGCCACTCGCAATGAAATCTTCATTATGACCTCCAAAACACGAGTGAATTGTGTAAAATCCTTGTGTAACACCTTGATACTTTCTCACTAAAACTCTGTCTTGTAAGTCCCATAAGTGAACTCCCTGGAAATGAGAAACATAAAGAATGTTATTTTATCATCAAACATTATTAGTGGCATTCTTTTGAACAATAAAAAAAATACACATGGAAGTAGACTACTTTAGAATCAACTTTGGTACTGTTAGGAGGTGAAAAGAGTAAAGATGTATCATATTACTAAACTAAACTTTCAGCCTTTGGTCCCTTTCCTTTCCGAAAGCTCTTCTTGTTACCCAAGGTTTCAAAATAAGAAATAGATAAATAAATCTATTTCTCATGCCCCCAGACATGTTAACCTGCCACAGTTCTTGTTTTCCTGGCTCCTCAATGCAACAGCCACATAATAACATTTAATAGCACATATTTCATAATATGAAACTCTTGACTATAAATCAGTCAAAAAAAAAAATCAGGTCTCAAGAATAAGACTGCCTTCTTGTCAGAGATTTCCATGCTATATTTCTGATTAAGGCCTTCATATTACACAATATACAACTAGTTAATATCAAACATTCCAACTTTCATCTAAATATTTAAAAACAAGTAGCAGTTGCAAGCAGATATATTTTCATTTCCTTCCAACATGCCCAACTCACCTGAGTTGCTACATTTAACAAAGCTAAACGGCCATTTTTTGAAATAGTAAACGACATTATAGGGTGATCCTCTTGTACTCTGAAATGACAAGACACGAGTGTCAATATAACCAGATAATAATGCAACGCCAAGACAAAAGGCATGTGCTGTCTCTGCAGTATTATCAGGGATAAACAGTTCTGAATTTGAAATTCAGTATGACCCTATACATCAATACAAGCCAAGTCTGCAAGAGGTCCTTATACTTATGCCAAATATGAAGACTAAAAGGCACTTTGGACCTCAACTTGAACTCCTAAATTCAACGCAGAATCTACTAAAAGAAGACAGGAATAGGCAGGACCCCATCACAAGCACTTGTGATGACAGAAATGCCAAAACACCCACCAGAAACCTACTCCAGTTCTTAGGAAGTTATTTCTAATATTTGACCCAATGCTGCTTGCTGAAACATGCTCACTAATTCTTGTACCATGTTATTCTTGTCTTCTTTTAATATTGAGAGCACTAAATAATTTCCCGCCCTGTCCCCCCAAACCCTTCCTCAATTTTCTTCTGACACTAAGAAGCAGGAATACTAAGAAAACTAAGAACCAAAAACAGGGGTAGTTACATGTTCCTGTCTGTGAGATCCTCAAAGTTATAACCCCGAATTCGCTGGTGTGTGTCCGACGCTAGAACAGTTTTCCCATCACTCAAGCACCAAAGGCATTGTACTCTCACCCCTTCCCAGGAGTCAAGGAGATTACCATCTAAATCCTGAGCAGAAGAAAAACAAACAACAAACATCGAACCATTAGTGTCAGGTTTCTGAGGAGCTGTGACACAAACAGAAATATTCTTCACTTTCTATTCAGACAATTGCTACAGAAAGCAATCTTACCCTGTACCAGGGAGGGCTTAATGAATTAGGAGTTGGTTGTCTTAACTGAGGGCTTTTGTAGGAATCTGCCCTGGAGAGCAGAGAAACCCTTCTGTCACCTCCTTTCTTGTGCCATCTGCACCCCATCACTGAGCTGACCTTCACAGTGAGGCTTGCATGCTACATTATCATTCTGGGAACCGGTTGAAAAAATAATCAAGAATATGGTGAGACTGTGGACCACCAACCCAAACCAATGCTAGTCAAGTAATGAGGGTTTCAAATTTCTGTTTTCACTAAGCGAAGGGCAGCATGCAAAAACTAAGAAAGATGCAGTCATAATTCTGTGGAATAAAATTGAACAAATGGACAAAGGTATTGCTTTTTATTAGTGTATTTTCTGGAGCAGCTAAGAGAAAAATTCCAGACCACAAATCCTCCTTGAGGCAGACCAAAGATGCTCAAACCCTTCAAACTGCTCCACACAGAAGTGCTGCTGAAATACTTGCATTAATGTATTGCTTCTTTGAATCACAAAGGATCAGAAACTTTAGTGCACACACACAGAGAAAACCTGAAAAAGCATCGAAAACTTTAATTTCTTGCTTTGCTTTCAGTGGGCCAGATGCAGAGAACTTACACACTGATAGAACTGTCCACGCTGCCCTCCCGTTACAAAACGCTTCCCATCAGGATTCCAGGCCACGCTTGTTAAACTGTCTTCATGAGACTGGCTCATCTTTGTCCTCAGCTCCCCAGTCTAGAAAACAAACAAAGGCAGCAAGGCCTTATACCAGAACACTTTCCCAAAAAGGCACTGGTAATTTCATCTGACATGAATAGTGTTTGGAAGTGTATATATTTCATCATGTTTATTAAAAAGCAACACACTTAAGAAAAATGCAGTAAAAAGGCAGAACTACTTTAGCATCTCCTGTGAATCTGGACTTGATTTGGGACAATTTCTTTTGTCTCTCAAATCAAGAGAGATGGAATAGCTGGTGTGTCAGACAAACAAAAGATTTTGAGTACAGAGTGAAATGAAAATAAAAGACATGAGCAAGCCAAGAGAGTGACAAGCACTATCAATGAAAAGAAACCAAAACACTGAAGTAAAGAAAGCAGGAAAAGACTAGAAGAAGTGAAAAAATACATTTTAGTAAGAAGTTAGGAATATCACAGTCATTAGACTGTTCTCCTCCTTGAGCTGAAGTTTCCATGCCAAAATTTAGCTTTCATCCCAGCATATAAAGCCACCATTTCACAAGACAGAACACCAATGAGTGGCATTGTCAGTAGAGCTCTTCACTGAGCCAATTTAGTCAATTAAACAGAAGAAGAGTGTTCCAAGGGGGAAGAAAAGCAGTGTTTTTGTTTTAGGAAACTAAATTAGTTCAGAGTCCAAGGCAGCACAAGGAAGTCTATACAGCTCTCAATCAAGGCAAGGGAAGCTTTTATATCAACTCAAGTGCCCATAAAATTCAACAGCAGAAAGTGATTTTCAAATTCATGGAGGAAATGGCAAAATGCCCTAGTGCCTGACAGAAAGATGAAGTTCTGAAATCATAAATTTAAGCCTCTGTAGATCTTCCACTAACATGACTGGGAGGGTTACATGAAGTAAAATAGTTTGCATCTTTTACTTTTGCTACTTGTTAAAATCATCAATGAGCAACTGCTTCCCTTTGATAATTCTGTCCTCTGCTTCTCTTGATTCATTTGCTGTCCTCTTCAGGAGCTCTCTGAGGTCCTATGCAGTTATGGCATCCCTCCTCAGAAATGATCAGTAACCACATACACCTGAATTGCTACACAATCCCAGACACTTCAACTTGAACTCCAATTTCAGTTCTGTCCAAAGTGCAAAGAGAATTTGAAGGTTGCCATAATTATTTTCTCAATTTGAGAAGAGGGTAGCAAGATCAGCATCTCTTCTTTACACTCCCACCTTGGCACGAGCCTGCAGCAATTACTTCTTTCACGCCTGATGTATTCAGATACTGAAACAAAAGCAGCAGGCTGACCACAAAGTTTTAGTTTTCACTCTTAGCCACCACTTACTTGTACATTCCAGAGCCAAAGCTCAGAACAATCATCTGGACCACAGGCAACAAGGTAGTTGTCATCTGGACTCCAGGCAATGTAGGAGACCCCATACGCGTGACCTTCTAACGTCTTAAGTAGTTTTAGCTGGTGAGTGTCCTGCAACAAGAGAGGTGTTCTTGAGACAATGCAAATGAACTCTCACCACATTTCACATTTCCACAGTGTCCATCTACAGCATGACAGCTTTGCCAGTTTACAGAGGCAGAAAATTAAAGCTCCTAAGTTTCAACCTTCAAAACAAGAACACTCATAGGTATTTGTGTTCTAATCTTCCATGATTCTGAACATAAAACTCATGAAGTACCACTATGTACAAGGTTCTACATTACATTACACTTGCTTTAGTACAGAAAACTTCTGCACTGTCAAGTCTTTCTACATCTACTGGGATATGAAAATACTATATTTTAAAGAATTAAGTTATTTTCTTCAAAGTCAAGACATGTTGGAAGCCTGTTAAATAGAAAACCAAAACCTTCACAGATGCTGACAAGGAAAAAAACCTTCAAGTGCCAATATTTTTATACACTTACGTGTATTTTTTGTGTGCTGCTCAAGGAAGGAAATTTACAGAAATATATTTTTAAAAACTTCCTTGAGAGGTGTTCTTATTTCAGAAGTGTTGCCTACAGCAAGCTGTTTTCTGCCAGATTTAGTGAATGAAGCATACTTGGCACATGCAGCATCTTGTATCATCTCTATATTACAACTGCTTTACTGCTGCCTCGTCACAAGAACTTGACTTTCAAGAAGCTTATAAAAAGAAATAGTACAGCTAGATACTGTGAAACAACCACACATTGGCTTCCTAAATTCAGAAACATGCTTCAGTACAGTATTAGCACCAACTCTTGGTAACAACATACACATACTCAAGTAGATCAGAGCTTGTTAAAACACTGACAATTATTTTGAAGCCTCTTGGAAAGGGCAGTCAAGTCGTCCTCCCTCCACCCACCCTCGCTCAGTTTTTTCCATGCATGGCAGATGCTTGTATCTCCAACTTCTTTTCAAAAGGAATGACTAATTCGAAAATATAGCTTGATTTCTCTAACTGTCCCTTCTCTCTCTCTCTCTCTTTTTTTTCAGTATTAAACAACAGAGCACTTCTTGATTCTAAAGAGAAAGACCAGAGGAAGAGTGACACGAAGGATTGTTTCCTGGGATCAGCTGTGAGGGCTTTGGTGACTCTTGGCCAGCCTGCAGCACTGGGGGTTCTGCTGGCTAGAAAAAGTAAATTCCTCAAAAGAAAGTGAGCTAAGAATAATCTTCAGAGTGCACAGAAAGAGGGGCAAATGAATGGACCTCCTCAAGACCCCCTTTTCCATTCTAATCATTATTCCCAGACTGCATTAAACACTGCTGTGTCTGCAGCTAAAGTGATTTTCAAGGAAACTGAGTCATGTCTGACATCATCTCACATCCTGGAGCTTGTCTGGAATAGATACATTTCTTTTTACAACAGGATTAAAGCAGCCTGTCACTTCAGCATACTTGAAACTCACGAGAAACAAGATATATAAGATATTCTTCTTCTAATGATAGAACTCTGTGGCTGTTACTATCTTCCATACTGCTCTAATACTTCCCTCTAAATACCATAAAGTTGCTATACCACGCTCCAAAACAGCACTCTGTGGTATTTCAGGCAAACATCCCCAAATGTAGTCAATCTGCCTCCCACCCACCACCAAGAGAAATCTCAGCACTTCCATCCCTTACATAGAGCTCCCCAAATTTTTGTTGTGTATGACAAGCAACTATTCAGGCATCACCTCAAGTCTGCAGCAGCTGAGCTCCTTGGCTGAAACGCCAAAAACCTGTCAACAGTTCTCAGAAAATGCAGAAGGGGTTTTTGTAAGGAGCCAGTTAAAGGAGAACTCTTAACAAAGAAGATGCATGTTAGGCAAGGTGATGCAGAGTGTGCCTATCCTTTGTGCTCCACAGAGCTTCTGCCACACTTCCTGACAGTCAAATAATGCATCCCACACAAACCTAGTCAACTCAAGACACTATTTAATGCTGCTGAGTCTACATTGGAACTTCAAAATTAGCTCACAAAGATGACAACAGAAGCATAGGTTAAGACAGTCTAGACATGTAGCTGGGTCTTAGAAAAGAAATAAAAAATTCAAGGTATGAAATTAAGAAAACACATTGCAGCAGTGTCATTACAGTTCCAAGAGGAGCAGTGAAGAAAGAAAGGGAGAAATGAAGGATTCTCACACACGTGAAGTGTGTGTGTAAAAATCAAAGACTGTTCATTTAAAACAGTGCTCTCCCATCACTTGCCCAGACACTGTTGGATGGATATTTCCATGTAGTTTATGCAAACAGATTAGAATAATTCTGTATACCTAAACCTTTGCAAATCAAATTAAATTTACAGGTCAAAACACCTTGTCTACTCTCCAGGAAACATGAGAAGCACGTTCTGGCAAATAAGAAAATTAATCACTTGAAGTGGCCTAATGCTAATGAAGTGTCCACCTGCTTGAAAGGGTTTCAATTTTTTTTAAAGCACTCAAAAATAGAGACAAACCAATAAAACTCTACAGAACTGCTTTCCTGCTATTTTTAGAGATTATTATTCTTTAGCAACCCTTGGTCAAAAGGGTTGATCTAAATACTCACAAAACATTTATTTGGTTTTACTGAGCAGCTCTTAGCTAACAATTCACTTTAAGATGTGCTAATCAAGAAGTGTGGTACTAAAACCCATCAACATAAAAGGAAGATGTGCATACACAGTCAAGTGACAAGTTAACAGCAAAAAACATTTGATCCTTAACTTACCTAAACTACTCTGTTAAAAAAAACCAACAAAACCAACAAACAAAATACAGACCACTTCCAAACTAAATAACTGAAGTCTGTTTTGCTGCTATGCAACTCTTGGCCCCAGTAACACACAAACCACAGCAGTTCTTATGCCCAAAAAATCCATGGTTCCTGCTGTTAGTTCTGGGGCTATGTAACAACTATGCACATGGAACAGGGTTTGAAGTCTTCCCATCATTTTAATATCAAAAGGGACTCAGATTATACGGCTTCCTAACCTGAAGTGAAAGAAACTAAACTCAGCTCTCAAATCCTACCAAACACCAGTATGGAGCTGCTAAGACCTTTCATTTTCCATCTTACATATCAACCTGCAGCTGTGTGGTTAAAAAAACACAATGATCTTATTTTTGATAGTGTTTCACAAGCATTAGCAACTTCAAGCGTTGAGTGTGTGTGTTCAAGTTTATCCACAGTCCTCAATTGTTATGAAATATATGGGCATACTTTCATCATCACTTCTACAAGTCAAAACAGGCTTAGATTCATCAATCAACATCCTTATTTATATACTAATAGATATGTGTAGGAAAGATGTATGAAATATCCTACAGCTACAAGAGTTACAAGACTTTTACATCCCAGGGAATGGGATGTAAGAGGGCTACAGCCCATGTCAGCCTGTCCTACAAGAATCATACCATCCTAGCAGGAAAAAGCTGAGAGGGAAGGGAAGTTGTCACACTTGTTTTCATACATGTTTTCACACTTTGCACACTTACTGGATCAACCTGCCATATAATAACAGTTGTGTCCTTGGATCCTGTTGCTAATTTAGTGCCGTCGTTGGAGAATTTACAGAACCACACTTCATTACAGTGCTCCGTTAGGATCTGCTGGGTATAGCATGGGAACTGTTTCCTGGGAAAACAAAGGGATGCATTCACACATTAGTAAGAAAACAATAAAATCAAGCTACTAAAAAAAACCCCAATCAAACAAAAACTTTATTTAAATGCATGACCATGTAACTCAGCTACTTCCTCTATCAACAGCTGCTTCAAATAAGTACAGAATGAAGTGTCTTATCTGGAAACAAGCTCACACCATCAAGCCATCAGAATTAACCATAAGAACACAGAACTGTTCTTATTTTACTCACATAATTTGTTATGGTTTAATGTAACTTGGAATAAAACTGACCTCATCAGGTTTGTAACAGTTTATTACTACCTAATTTTCTGATGTATAGAAAATACTATAGGTCTCTTTGAACCCTAGGTGCAATGTTTTTACTCATGAGGTTTTTGTAGGTATCTAACTCACTTAGCTATATTTTCTTAAAAAATTATCCTTACATAAAAGTTCTTTTTCCTGAATGTGACCTTGCAATAAATTTGATGTTTCTTTGCCTTTGTTTTGTCATTTTTCACCTTCTTTGCAGAGTACCTTCTTTGCACATAAAATATCTAAGCATAACTAGCAAGATACCATTGAGCTTTCAACTTGAACACTTCTCCCTCACAAAACCTACACTATTTTGTGAAATGTGGTGTTTATCAAACAAAATATTACATGATAAACTACTGAAGAAGACTCAAACATTCCTCTAGAGCCAATATTTAATATTCTAGTTACACACTGAGAAAAAGCTAACACTCAAAATATTAAATTAGGTGAGAACTGGAGACAAGTTTTATTTGATTTAGATCTTGCCTACAAGCTCTCAAATAAGAATTTCAGAGCTAAGATAAAATAAATGTAGGCTTTTACAGCAGATGTCTCCACTTCAAAGTAATATTGCAGGAAGTACAAGTTCATTGTTCAGATGCACTGAAAGGTAGTCCCTAACCACAGACATTTATTCTTTAACTGGAGATCCTGAAGTGATTTAGTCTTAGGCTGAGTTTTTACAAGACCCAGAGCAACAGGGCAACACACCTCTGATGGGCCACAGTGGTACTAAGGGAATGACAGGGCCCTGGAATGTACAGTGTATTTATCCCTGGAGATAAACCGGCTTAAAGAAAAAACCACCAAAAACCAACAAAACACAGCACACCCCACGCACCAAAGGAAAAAAATAAAAATGAAAAAAATCAAACAATCCCCCTTCTAGTTTAAGCAGAAAACTTCCCTCATATTTGTGTTTACAAATACAGTTTGGTGGCAGCCAGGCAGACAACTAAAAACTACTTCTTGCCTGAAGCTAGAAAAAGTTCTGCTTCACACAGAAGTCTCAGTCTATTTTCTTTTACTAGAAGAAACTTTGTAGACTGTGCTCAAAGACCATCAAGCAGCACTGAGCAACCATACAGTCTCATTTCCTGTCCTGTGGCAGGAGGATAAAATGTACATGTATATACATATCTGTAATTGGCTTCCTTGGGTATGTCTATACTGACTTGTTCATAGAGAAACACAAGTGTGCTCTGCTCCTGCTTTCAGCTGACCAAGAACTGCCTGGCTGCCCCTGGAAGAACACTGAACACCACAGAAAAAGCCCCACCCATGAAAGACAACTTCATTTTCCTCGAAGTCTAGGGGGAAGCAGGCCAGCCCTTACACAGACATGTGCACCTACAGGAGCAGTGTTTCATTATTATTTAGCTATTTTGTTATGAGTTAATGTTCTTACTCAGAGCAGCAACTCACCCTAGGAGGTGAGGCTGCATCCATAACTCACACCAAGTACAAGGAGCACACTGTGTCCCTGGGAAGTCTTTTCAGCATATTTCATTTCAAAATAATACTCTTTGGAACAATAGCTCTTCCATACTGCTGCAGACACATCCCAATACTGAACTATGCTATTCACAACTCAGCTGGATCAGGGTGCTCACACAAAAAACTCCACTTAACATGTGAAACACAGAACCCAGCAAGTCTGACTTCACAGAGAGCAAAGCTACATTAAACAACCTGGCTGTGGAAGGAAATAGAAGCAGTCTTGAAACAAGAAACCAGAACCAGTTGCCTTAACAGCTTCTGGTTTTGGTAATTAGGTATTACTGAAGCTCAAAGGTTTTTCTTTATCTTTTTTGAAGTGTTTCATTACAAATTATTTTGTTCAGCACAAAACACCTGAATTACGCCATTCACATACTGAAATAAAGCATCCAGTAAAGCTTCCTGTATTCACACAAGTTCAAATTTATAGAGTAAACCACTAAATAGCTACCTTTTTATTCCCAGTACATACCATGAAAGATTTACTCCTCAATAAAGAAAACAAAAAAGACCAAAAACAAATGAATAAAAAACCCCACCAAAAAACCCCAACACACCCAACTAGGCTGAAGGCTCTCAAAACTAAAAATCATCATCCCCAAGAGCATCATTTCTCTACTATCAAAATCTCTGGCACAACAAGATGAAATCCTTCACTCCCAGTAGTGTGTCACTCACATCTCCCACTCTTACCAAGTGAATTTTATGGTTAAACATTTTGCCTATTAGCTCAATTCAAGCACACTTAAACAAAATATTGGCGTAAATCCAATACAGATTAGTTCCAGCTAAAAAAGGGTAACTTATCAATGTTCCATCATTTAAGCAGTCCAGGACTTAAACTGTCTAAGCTATTAGACTACTGTTACTTCTGTCCCCTTCATCAAAATTTGTCTTCTGTTGTCTAACTCACCTCATTCTGCCCAAGCATGGCAGCCCATAGTGTAGCCACAAAGTGAACCCAGACCCCTGCTACAGGCAGGTACAATAGGATGAGGACAGAATGGAAGCCTTTCTGTTCAAGTGAATTTTTGGGTACTTTTTTGGGGGAGAGGGGCTGTTGTTGTTGGGGCTTTTTTTTAAATTACATCAGTACTGAGTATCTATATATGTATATACACACCAAATATGCAAATTTAGGAATCAACAAACCAAAACCCTAAACCGTGGCCAATAGATTCAGATGGGGGAAATTCAAACCCAGGTTTGTTGCATGTAGTACCTTTTATATCTGGCTCTATGTAGCCTGACTTCAGTAAATCATGCCCTCACAGTGATCTTGAATGCTCCTTGAGGTTTGATTAGTAATATCAAACCTGTTGCACAACATCCAGTACTAATCATGGACTTGTTTAAAGGTTAAATATCTTTCAGTTAGTCTGGTTTTAAGACTCACTTCTGAAGGAGGGAAGCCACAATACCAGTATATGATCATTTCCAACAGCTCTTAAAGTGGGCAACAGTCAAATGTCTGCACACACACAGAGCTGCTGAAACAAAGCAGTGCAGCAAAATTGTAAGCTGAAAGGTTACTTGAATACATAAAGTGCCAAAGATAGTAATTTTAAAACCTTAAGATGGCTACACTGAAGTACTATAGAAGTCTGCATCTTTAAAAACTGATTCCAAGTAACCCAAGAATACATGTCAAAGCAGCTAAGTTCAGAAAATTTCTATAAGCAAGTTTATCAGTTCTTAATTAACTTCCTCTGGTGAGCTAACCTTAACATGAAAACAATTCCTGTGTAAGCCCAAGTGTTAGCCTGTTACATGGACAAATATACAGATGTCCCACACAGTCCTTATGTTCTAGCCCTCATTCCCTTAATGCAGCATGCAGAGCACGGTAGTTTTCCATAGAAGCTACACTGGGTTTTTAGGTCCTTAGCCAAATTTTGCTGGATGAGGAAAAACATTTGTTAAAAACAAACATCTTCCTGTTTCATGTCTATTAGAGTACTGCATTTTGAAGGGTCAGAAGCAGCATCCATGTTCTCACCAAAAAGTAAGTTATCCAGAAAGTCTGAAGAGCCAACACAGAGGTGTAAGAGACACTCAATTCTTACTACCTTACAAATCTGAGAAAAAAGTTCTTTATATTATTCATATTATATATTATGTAAACCAGAAACATCTATTGCACATTTCTCCTCTGTTTTAACCTTTGTGTCTAAAAGTACCTGTGTCCACTATTAAAAGTTACAGCTGAAAGCTGAGTTCATAGAAGCATAGCTCAGTAGGCTTTCTGCATTCCAGTAACCTTGAAGACAGTCTGGACAAGCAACACACTCCAGTAAAAAACCATAGCAATCCTGTGTTGATGAATAAACAGACTGGCTGCCCAAAATGACAAGAAATAAGTGGCTAAGGATTAGCACAGCAGTATCTTCTTTTCATACCAATCTGATTAAAATTTTAAAGCTTCAGTCTGATCCCATTACCCCACATCCAGCTACCAAAATCTCCTCTACACACCTTCTTTACTCCCCACCTCCACCACTCATTCAGCGCAAACTGCTTTTCCCAGTAAAATCCTGTTAAACCACCTCATAACAGTTTTCACATTTCTCCTAACAATCAGATTATTTTAAAAGACCAAGAAAAGATCCTGCTGCCCATCTCAGAAGCCAGGGAGGTTTCTTACCTACTACAAACGTGATCTATTAGCAGCGAGACAGAATCTAGATTGCTGTCTAGTTTTGTGTTGTGATATAGGCACCGGTCCCGTTGGAGTTCCACAGCCTGACGGAGCAGGTTCTGTAAACGCCTCGGAGGAAGCATCACTGATGGGGGTAGGTAGGCTTCAGAGGAGTTAGGAAGAAAAAAGAAACAAATGAAGAAAAAAAAAAAAAAAGACTTATCAAAAGCAAGTTACAAGTAAGAGCATGCTTTGATCTGTTTTGGAAGAGACCTTCCAATAAGAGCACACAGCTTGTCAAATTGACAGCTATACACCTGGAACTAGAAGCATGAACTTCTGGAAAGCAGAGCTGTATGCAAGGTATTTGTTGTTACAGAGCATGTTGTCCTGGCCAACAAGCACCACTTACACAAGCTAACTCAAAACTCAGTATTTAACAAAATCTGTAACATTGTAAAACAACAGCATCAGCTGTGTTCGTTTAAGGGATTGTCTACTAGCACTATGAAAATGAAGAATACCATGGGTTTTACAACTCTGGTCCATAGTATTACAACAGCCACGAGAGACAGGAGAAACCATAGTTCAGAGCAAAGTATGAGACCACTATCAACCAGTACCAGTATCATGAGTGGTTACAGGCCACACTTAGTTTCCACAACTCACTATCCTGGCATTTATAACACACCCCCACCCCTCCCTACACCACATATTTAATCACCAAGGTGTATCACTGCTGCATGCAGCAGAGCTAAGAAATAACAGTTCTCATAAAAACAGTTTATCAGAGACAGCAAAAGGTTAGGTACAGAAGATCAAAGGGTAAAAGCACCTAAAGGCATTCCCATGAACCAAGAAATAATAAAAAAAAAATAAACCAAACCAACCAACCAGCAAACACAGTCAATTCCCTGGGATATGTGAATTATACTGGATTTAACAGAGGTGAGAAGAAATTCTAAGCACTAGAACATCTTACTCTGGAGTTTGTCCAAAAGTTTAGATCTGGAAGCTGTTCCTTTCCCTTCCCACTCTGCTTTTGCACGCAAGTCTTCTGCATGGCTACACATCAGGTACCTGTTTCAAAAGTGCACATACACCAACAGACCAAGTCTTTTTGGAATCATTCTTTTCACTTTTAAGCATGATATAGATCATAACGTTTTTAATGAACTGGGAATAGGTGACTTAAGCTTGAGACCAGTAAGGAAAAAGACAAGGAACTATTTCACACAAACACACACCTTCTGAACAAATGTCTGCAAACTGCCCATAGAAAAAGAAAACAAAATACAAGCAATTTTAGGAAGGTAGAAATGTCTTATTTTCATCTAAGAGCAAACCAGATTACTCACTTAATTCCATTATAAAGTAACTGGCTAATAATTCTCAAGATCAGATGAGCATAGATATGTATTAATTTGGGTTCTAGTAGTACTAAAGTAAATCATCACCAGGTTGTTTTCAGGCATCTGAAACAAAATCTGTCTACTGAACAGTATTCTTTACTCAGCATTTTATCACATCTCACTACAGCTTATTAATCATTGGGATAGTAGCTTTAATACAGCTTGAGTCTTCACAACATCAGCTATCAAAAGCTACAAAATGCCCTTTAAGAGCCCTTGCAGAGAAGGTTTTAAGTCCAAACACTTACCCACTGAGGACATGAATGCGTTCTGTGTTATATTTCAGAGGCGTCAGTTCACAGCGTAGAACCTGAAGTGCCTCCAGGACCTTGCCATCCTCCAGGTATTCCAGGTACTTCTGCTGCAGCAGCAAAAACTTCATCCTCTGACATGACAGAAAGCAGCAGTCAGGGGAAAAAGGTTGACTGAAGTTTCAGAAAACGTTTGAGCCTAAACAGAACAGTAGAAACCATTCTACTATGCCCTTCAGAAATACAGCTCTAAGTAACGTTTCATTACTCAATTTCTTTTGTTGGGTTTTCAACAACATTGCAGCAATCAAGCTATCTGTGAATTTCCTCCCTGCCTGATGGGGCTCCAAGTATGTTTCTATCTCATTCCCCAGATCCCCCCTGCAACGGATCCCAGTTTCACCTGCTCTCTCTTTAGTCATCATTCTTCAAACCCTGCATTAGACATATTTTCCAATGTAACATTCTATCAAGAAAAGGGCCCCAAATTAGCTAGTCACATATTTAAGACTGCATGACAGCACAGAACACAACAGGACAACTCAACAGCTTCTCACACTGCTTACACAGGAGTTGACACAGATTGTTTGAATAGAAGCATAACATGTAACAGTAACAAACTGACACTGCCTGAAGTTTTGGGGTTTTTTTGTAGTTCCATGTTAACTTGTTTTCCTTGGGTGTTGTTTGAAGGATTACAAAAAAAAAAAAAGTTTCCTATATTTAGGAGTCACTTCAACACTCTGAATTAAGTGCTGTTGTTTCATAGTGTTCCTTTCACTTGTACAGTTTTTGGTTGTTTTATTTTTTTAAAAAAAATAAAGCCTGCTATTCTAACAACAAATATCCATGGATCAAAAAAAAGGGAAATTAGGCATTAAGTTACTACTAAAGAGGAAAATGTATGTACCTAGACATACTGGTGAGAAACAGACTGGAGATAAAGTGTAGCAAATTACTTTTGCTTTTCTAATGAACACACTACCAGTTCAATCCCCAGTTTCCTTTGCTTTCATCAGACCTCAAGCACCTCACTATTTTCATGCTCATATTTGGTCAATGTTTACTTAGTTACAAACACACTGCTAGCCTCCCTTAAGTAGAGGGATAATCAGGAAGTTTAAGATGTTCCTGTCCTATTTAAACTCACATGAAAGTTTAAGGCTTAGTAGATGTTAAATCCAAAGTTAAAACATAAAGCATTTTCATTTCCAGAGACACTCAGTTCTTCAAAAGAATGAAGTTTCCACATACAGCGCCATTAACTTACCATACAGCTTTGTGAAGCATAAAACATGACACAGTAAAGACGATTTATGTTCAAACTTGTCTGTAGTGCTCTGCTGTCCTGTATCTGACAGGCAAACCTGTATTGCCTTCCCAATCCAGCTCTTTAGTTTATTTGAATTTGGAATTATTAGACCACTACTGTACAGTTCTTCCAGGTGAGACAACTTTTTTTGATGTTCTGACATGTGAAAAACCAAATGGAAGATATCCCAATTATTTACAAGCCCAGTGGTTGGCTCCATGCAGCAGGCCAGCAGACCTCATGCTGTTTGCTTATATACCAGCAGCAGGAGGGATAAGAGCTGCCTCCCCCAGCTGTGCACATGCTCTCTAGGATACATGGAGATGCCCAGATAGCAGACACACGCTGTATTTCACTGCTCTTGGTCACCTCACACTGATGATCAACACCAGATTAAAAACAGCCTGATATTTTCAGTTTGCAATAAAAACTGTAATCCCTCCCTATCTTCCTTCTCCATTCACTGCATATAATATTTATTAAATTTACATCAGATTTCCATTAAATGTGATAGCTTGCCTTTTCTCCCTCCTTACTTTTAGGACTTGGCACATAAACTTCATTTTGTTAGGGAAAAAAGGAAGAAGAGCAGAAAACCCCCCATGGGGGTTTATAATATCAGTCCCAGCAATTCCATAAAAGCATTGCAGGAATACTACCACTCAGAATGCTGCTGCCCAAGAGGTGTCATTTCAGTTCTAGGTTAGAAAGTATCATTTAAAAAAAAGAGGCCATTGGTGCCATGTGTGACTTGAGGGCATATTGGGAATATAAGGCCTCCAGAAAAACAAAGTATTCTACATTTCATGCAGCAATCTACTGTTGCCATAATGGAGAATTAGAATAAAAGATAAGCAGTTTGAAATAGTAACTTACCAATAGCAAAGGGCAGGAACTAAAGTCTTGATGGAGAAATTAAATTGATTTGCTAAGCAGTTTTGATAACTGCTCCAAAACTTGCCCTACAGCATACTCAAACAATGGCATGAACTTCCTCAAGGCAAAAGTCACCCTCCAATAATATCACATTGCAGGTCATTTTTCAACACTGGGACACTCACTGTCTCCCACTTCTCATTTTTGTGCAATTAGTGACTTTGCTGACAAACAGATTTTTCTCAACTCCTTTATGTCCTCCTAATAGTATTTCCAATTTCTTCCAACCCCACCTTCTATGACATCCAAGACCATTTTGGGTACATCATCTCCTTTACAGCCCGAACAACCTCTTCTAGAAGGAAAGAGAACTGTTTATAATATTGACAACTGAGAAGTAAAAGCAGAAACTCTGCTGTTTAAGTAGCTTATTCTTTCTCCATATTCTTTAGCTGCCTTACAAAGAAGGGAAATCAAAATTATCATAATCAAAACCATAACAAAGTAATACAAGTGCCTGTGATTTGTTATCATCTCAGTGTTTGCAAAGGAAATTCAACACCATTACACTCATTACTGTTGAACAATTTAAAATTCAGACACCATCACTGCTTAGCTTATAGCCAAGATTCCTCACCCCTAAGAACCTCTGGAAAAGTCCAATCCAAGTCTCAGCACTGCAGTCTGGCTGGTTTTGTTCAGTTATTACTACCTCATCCTGTCTTTCACCTTTATGGAAAGGATGAGGATAAAGTGCATTACTTTGTTGTTTCTACAAGCTATTATTTAAGTGTAAATTGAACTCTGATTGCCCTGGGGCAAAACTAAAAATTAACAGATTTACAGGGTTTTGTTTGTTTCTTTTAGTCAGTGCCCTATACCGTTTTTCTTTCTTCAAACTACAGCCTTCAATTATTAATATTGATGCTTAGTACTGCACTCCTTCCTTGTCCTCACTGTAAGCAGGAAAGCCCCTTCCAGAATCCTAAATTCTAGGACGTCTGGCATGAACTGTAACTCACCAGCACTACGTAACCAAAGGTGAAAACCTCAGCAAACAGAACCATGAAAGGAACAGGACAAACATACGACCACAGGCAAGAAATTGGGTCATTCTGATCAGTAACTGTAACTACCAGTGAACCTTCAGAATTTTATGAGCAAAATGCAAAATAGCCTAAGTTTAGGTTTCGATTTTGGTGTTCTTTTCAACCTGCGTAGATTAATAAACTCCACAACAGTTTTATTAATGTACTAGGAGTTCAAAATAAGTAAACATTGCTGAAGCAACTGTTCTTTGAATAGGTAACTAAAATACATGGTGAAATTATCAGCAGATGTTTCAAAACAAACTCAACACAGCAGCTGTCTACTTACAGCCTGCAGAACTAAGACCTCAGTTTTCTTTATCCTGTAATCTTTACTTCAATAATTTTGTAGAACACCGATGAAAGCACTTAAAAACCATCTAAAACTTAAATGCCCTGATATGTAAAGGGCAAAAAAAAAAATTTGCTCTAGAGAATTCAGCAAGGAATTTAATAAGGCTTCAACCATACCAAATCCTGCCACACAGGGAGTAATTGACTCCAATAGGGAACTGCCCTTAATGCTGGTAGCAAGAGGGACACCATGCAGGCAGGTGGAGCACTTTACTTAAATGGTAATATTTAACTCACTTTTTAGATTGTATTGCCTGCTGTAGGCTGTACACTTCTAGAATAAGTAAAGAGAACAATTTGAAGGTATTTTCTAGATGACTGTAAAGGAATAATCTCCAAGTTTCTTCCTAGGTTCAGTTAAGTACCCACAACAGATGCCATCATATGCCTGAACAGCCCCAAAGTAAGCAAAACCTCAGGCTGGCCTGAGGTTAGTGTTTTCTGTTACTCAAGCAAGATCATGCTTGATTCAATTATAAAGCTTTCCTACAGATTCTCTAAGACAGCTTTATCTTACATGCTGGAAAATTAAATATGACTAATCACATACTGTACAGCACTCAGTTGTGTTGACACAAATAGAAATAGCAAACTGTCCTGGGTGCTGCCACACCCTCCACCCCCCCATATCAACACACTGCATCAAAGCTTTAAAAATTGAGATCAGCCATCTCATATTTAGTGTTTTCACCTGTAGAACTTGAAGCACTTTGCAGAAATCAGGAAATTAAACATGAGTAGAATTTTTAAAACACATATGCATCTCCCTTCGCTGACCACTCATTTGAAAAGAAGCTATGTATCCTGGTTATTTTGTCCAGGTCATATTAACTATAAGGAAAAAACCAACAAACCCACCCAAACCACAAACCAAAAACAAACCACAAAACAGACACCCTACTTAGTTTAATACTCTGTGTCATCTAAATTTTTAGGTACCCATTCTTCTTGTATGTACACATTTTTAAAACATCTAGTCACACAGTGTGAGTCACAAGTCAGGAAACTCAAAATCCTATTTTTAAAGAGTTACCTGCAGCAGCACCTTGTTTGGACTTTTCCAGATCAAGACATTTATCAGCTTCATTAGCTCTGACTTTACTGCAGCTGGGAATACCTACAGAGCATAAAGCATCCCTCCTTACCTGTAATGATCTTTCTCTAGCTTCCCAGCTGCTGACAGCACTAATACCCACCCAGAACCTCAACCATGTGCACAAAAGCTGGACAGGGAGAGAGGAGGAGACTGTGTGCACACAATGGAACACACACAAGCTCAACTTATCCTTGCAAATAATGCTGTCTTACTAACACACACATGTAAGAGATTCAAAACTGTTACCTGTTTTAAATTATATCAAGTTTATATAAAGGAGATCAACTTTAAAAAGAAAAGAGTTAATATTGGTTCAGGTAAAGTTCAGTCTAAACCAAGTATTTTCACTGCACCAAGCTTTATGGAACCAGTTAAGAGATCAACACTGGAGAAGGCTCTCAGAGCCCTTCTGAACAACAAAAGGAAAATGTTCTTTTTTCTCCAACTGAGCTCTCCAAGAAGTACAACGCTGATAACTCAATTAAAACTCTTACCTCGCTGACATGCAAAACACTTTAATACAGTAGACAAACATCATAACTTCAGAAGTCAGAAACATCAGAAAATTTGTTTCAAATGACCATTAATACTCCCATATAGCAGTTCCATATTTTTAGTCTGCACAAAGTATTGAAAACTGCATGCAATATTCTAAACTCCTTCAAGTCTTTGACAAAAGAGAAAGTGAACTACTCTTCTAATTAAGAGGTGCTAAGCTTTGACCAAATTAATAGAACCAAATATAAACTTCTGTCAAGTATTCTCTGATGTTTTGTTAAACATCTGTTTTTCCTACTTCACTTCCTGTTCTCTCTTTCTCTCCCTCCCCCACCAGACAGGAAATTGTCTTGACAACAAATGAATCAGCTAGAAGTGGAACTAAGCAGCCATCAGCTGATTCCTCATTGTTTACAGTCACAGACACTTCAAAAAGCCTTGCTACTGTTTGTTTCCTCAGTGACCATAGCTGTTCTAACTTCATCTCATTAAAGTAAGCGTTTAAACACAACAAAACAAGCTCTTTGAAGAGCCAAGTGATGATTTTCATCTTGAGATACAAAAACCAAAACAAGAAACACTTTACTCAAATCAACTGAAATCATAACAACACATATTGTAGTTGTCAAGTCACAGGATCCACCAACCTTCTATTTCTAGGTTTATCTTTTTTTTTTTTTTTTTTAAAAAGCCACCCAAAGAGAAAAAGCTCTAAATAAAATCCCAAACAGCAATACAAATGCATTTGCTCTTTAAAAGCCATCTGGAAAAGCAACAGCATTGTTCATGGTCTATAGCAGCCTCTATATTCTTGTAATGTGCTATTACAATGCCAACTCCACGTTAGTAGTACTGCATTTTATTTCCAAACTTCTTGTCCCTCAAGTAAACCTAATTCCTATAAACACAGAGATTGTAAGAAGTATTTCAAGGCTGAAATTAGTATTCAACATAGGCAGTTTCTACAGAAACTGACCTATTTTAGGACTGTGACAGGATTTATATTTTATCAGTTAGGTATGCTTAATAAGAGTTTTAACATTCAGTACACCAAATCTTAGCCTCAAAACTTTTGGGCTGCCTATCTCACATTCTACAACAGAATAAAAAAAAAAAGTTCAGATTAGTATGACGTTTGAGATAGCATGCAAGCAGCTTAAAGTAAACAAAAAAGAGAAAACAAGAACTATGGACAACCAACTCCATAGTGAAAGATTACACCACTACAATTAGTCCAACTACACAGCTCTGAAAGAGTTCAAGTGTGCCTCTTACCACAATTGCATGCGGAGAATGCACTAAGGCCTTAAGTTCATTCAGGTCGTTCTCAGCCTGCAGAAATCGGCATAAGAAAAAAAAAAGTATATAAGGAGGGTGAATTTTGAATTCTCTCACAGATACTATAAATTTCAACAGTGGTTAATACAGTCCTATAAGCCCTACGTTACCTTATCCCATTCTCCTTCCATGACATGATTGCGGAATTTGGTAGCTGAAGGATGTTCTAAACGACATCCTGACTCTTGCATGAGGAGATCAACAGTCTGGCTGCAGGAGAGATACAGTGTAAAAAAACCCGACCAGTTTCACCCTCACAAATACACCGCCTGCTACGATAACAGTTTACCATACTTTAAAGTAACTTTAATAAAACAAGAATACTACGACCAGATTCAGATGCTTGTTCAAGAAGATGATCTCAGTTGCAGGAGAAATGTAAAAAGCTACCTCTACCTAAATCAAGTTGTCAAGGAGCATGAAAGCTTCGCTGAAGTACCATAAAGTATGTGACTTACCAGCCACCACAAACAGCCATCCCTGCACAGAAGATACACTTCATGAAGGAAGTCTAGAGAGGTGTTAGCTACTGGCTGCCATCCCCTGCCCCCTCCCTACCTCCCCCCTAAGAGAACAAGGAGAGCTACAACATCTGGCACAGGCCTAATTTTTTCTTCTTCATCACTTCTTAAAAGACTGGCTCCTTAAAAAAAAATAAACAAACTCAGAAACCTGTAGCCCTCCCCCTTTTATACTAAAAATAGCTTATTTACTGTGGTGTCGTCTATGAATAGTCACGAGTTGCCTGCTGCTGTAAACTTGCCTCTTGTGTCAGAGGCAATTTATTTTATGGAATATGGTCTTTATAGCTGACCCATTCTGCAGTGTTTTGAAGACTTCTTTTGTGGTAGCTACATAAGCACTTTGCAGGACTTCTCTAGCCTCCTTCCGAAATTATGACATGCTGGCTAGCTTCAGCTTTACTCACCAAGTGTTATGCTTAAATACTTAAGACTTCTCCCACTCCACTGGGAAATTATTTTCTCTATTCTGATTTTAAGAAAGGGCCAACATACTAATTTCTTGTTTACGAGTAAGATCATTAGCAAAAACACGTGTCCAGCAGAAATCTAGAGAGGCCTTCACCATTTAGAGGGCCAAAGGTTTCCAGAGTGAAACCAAACAGCCTGCTTAAGCGGCAGTTTACTTTGTGTCGCTTCCTCCGAGCTGACAAGCCAAATCTTGGAGCTCATCTGCGAAAAGCCGCCCCCCCACGCCCAGCTGCGGGCTCCATTATGTTTACCAGATAACTTCTCCCCCACTAACACATTTGTATTGATCTACTCTTATCGGTGTGCAACTCGACTTCCATATTGCCATTCCTGGCAGGGGAAGCTCCTGTCCTGTCCCTTGGCTAGACACCGGCACAGGCTTGGAAAACACAGCTCCGGCTCCATTTTTCCGGGAGCGGGCCTGCCCCACCGCTCTCCCCTCGCTGGAGACCACTGGGCTGCGACGGGGCAGTTCTGACCACAAACCTCCCCCCCCGCCGGGGGTCCCTTCCTCTACCCTCCTCCCCGCGTCGGACTGCCCATCCTCCACGGGGACCCCGCGCCGGACCCTCCCCGGCGGGGCTGCCCCGGCCCCGGGGGGACCCTCCGGTCAGGGCGCCGCAGGAAAGGAAGGAAGGAGCCTTCCCCCGGCTCCGGCCGCGCTGCCCCTCGCCCACCGCGGCCACTTACTTGAGCCCCAGCCCGTGGAGGTGCTGCCCAATCAGCCGGATCACGTCCTCGTCGGACTGCGAGAGCCGCTTCTTCTTCTTCAGGGCGCTGCCGCCGCCGCCGCCCCCCAGCTCGGC
>VXAC01002383.1:260073-292936 GCA_013399225.1 Rhipidura dahli
CGCCCGCGCGGGGTCCCGCGGCGCCTGCGGGGGTCGTGGGCGTCGTGCCCGAGGGGGTCCCGGGGGTGCCGGGCATGTGCCCGGTGCGTGCCCGCGCCTGGCAGCGCCGGGGCGGGAGAGGGGCGAGGGTGGTCCCGCACCAGGTGCGGTGGGCGCCCGCTGCCCCGACGTGTCCCGGTGGGACCGGCCGTCCCTGTGACACCGTGGAGGTGACCGGGTAATTTGCGGCCTCAGGTAGCTTCCTGATGCAGTTTGGACGAGGAGAAATAGGTGCAAACTGAGAGAGGGGGAAATTAGGTTGGGTGTGTGGAAGAAATTCTTTTATGTGAGAGTGGTGGGACACTGGAACAGGTTGCCCAGGGAGGTTCGGATGGCCCAACCCTAGTGGTGTTCAAAGCCAGGTTGGATGGGGCTTTGAGCAACCTGGTCTAGTGGAAGGTGTCCTAGCCCATGGCAGGGGTGTTTGGAATGGGATGGTCTTTAAGGTCCCTTCCAACCCTAATTCTATGATTCTGTGTTTTGGTTTTTTTTTAAAAAAGGAAAATGCTTAATGAGGTTGCATCCTGGTGTTGCCCAGGTTGGTTACTGGAAGGTTTCTGACCCGCTGGTGGTCTTGTCTTTTGTCAGCACTGCATGTGTTGGCATGGAAAAAGCAGGGAAATGGCAGTTTTGCTGTAGATCTTACAGGAGTGTTGAGAGTTGGAACAGATTTGTCAGGACAGGCTGTTGGAAGAGGGTGGGAATTTTAAGGGTCCCAGTCTCTGCTCTGTGGTTTCTCCCTGCTAACCCTCCTGTGTGATGGAAGGCAAACTCAAATCCTGAGCCAAGTCTCTGGTCAAAAGTCATGAGATGAGTGAAATCTTGGTCTCTAAATATAGCATCTTGAAATAATATGTTTTATGTTATTTGGTTTAGAGCCTAGAATTTTTATCTTCGGTATGCTCAAACTTTTCTCCAAAACCCAAAGGGAAATAACAAAACTTTTTTTCCTTACTGAAAGCTGAGGTTAATATCTAATTATCTTCCCCTTCAGAAGCTGAGGTTTTAGGGGTACTGACTTAGGTTAAACTAGTAAGCTTGAACAACAGTGCTTTGTTTTGATTTGAACTGTGAAAAAGTCCAGCTGAGGGAAACCAGAGGCTCAAGACCAATGGAGAATTGCATGAAGAGACAAAATGCATGAAAGGAGTGAAACCAGAGGAGATGAGGCCTCATGGAGGCCTGGCCAGCTGAAGTAGATACCTTGGCCCTGTTCAGAGGCTACAGAAGATATTTGGCTGATAACAGCCAAAGCACTCTTATGCCAGAGGGAGAGGTTGGAAAGAGCTTTGTCCCTGACCTCTGCCCAGGTGTGGCTGTAGGGATAAATTCAACATCGGTCTTCCAGAGAGGGGAAGGTTGGTTTTGTGCTCCTTAGCTCACTAACTGTTGCTGGAGAACATGAGGCTTGTGTTTTAGCCACTTCACTGCTGTATATACTCTCATTTCCTTTGTTCTGTGTTTTCTGCATTCTTGAGTTCTTTCTTGGTGCTCCCCAGATGCCATCACCGAATCTGTAATTCAAAGACTTGGTTAAAGATGACAGGAACAGTACAGAGAGCAGTGCAGACCCTGTGAAGGCACCTGAAAGTGAACTTTAAAGATCAAGACTAGCTTTTCAGGAAGGTAAAATTGCTCATCATTCTTTCCTGCCCTCTGCCTCAGTGTCCAGGGGTGGGGTTTGGTAAAAACCCCTTCCCACCTTCTACTCTTGTCCTTTGTCACTTACAGCTTTCCTAGTTTTAGAGATGGTTTTTACTTCTCCTAGGCTTTCCCTAGTCACCAGGAGGGGATCTTGGAAGACAGGTCTGGGGCTGGCACAGTCACAGGAAAAAGAGAATTGTGAAAGGGGTAATGGATTTGTCAGTTTTTCATCAGCTAAGCCCTGATTTGGATCTGATTCTATTCTGCACCCAGATGAGAGAGGGCAGATTTAATAATCCAAATAAGTGTGCAGCTTTTTGAACAATTAGAGAATCAACTGGTAAATACAAAACCCATCTCACTTGTGACAGATGACTCTATTGTAATAACAGAAGTATGAGTTCATCATATCCAGGCATCTTCAAAGTTTCTCAAAAGTAGAGAATTAATGCGACAATTCAGCTGTAAAAAATAACAAACTTATAAACACCCAGAAGAGGAGTTTTGAAGAGAAATTTTGGCAACCTTAAATACAGTTGTAGTATCAGCCATATTGCTGAAGCAGGGGTGTAATGCATAACTGTGCAGAATATGTAGAATTCTGACTGTTGTAATTTAAACAACTTCCTCTTGCACAGATCCACATCTTTAGTAGAAAAAATATTGGAGAAATACTTCTTATTTATTGTGATAGTTTAGAAAACTGAAGAGGTCAATCACTCCCTGTCAAAAACAACCAATTCAATTACTAATGTAGAATATTTTGAACAAGGGGTATCTCTTAAATGTAAGAAACATGTCTTGGGACATTCTAAACTAAACACAAATGCCTGAAAAGCAATAAACACTTCAATTTTCTAGATCTGGAAAATCAAATAAGAAAAAACAACCGTTGGAGTTATTATGAGCTGACTAGAACGAATAAACTTTGGCTAATTTAGATTTTTTTTTTTTTAATACTTTTTTCCCCCAATTTGTTTTGGAGGAGGATGGAGCACATAGTCCAGATCTGAATAATAGGAAGGAACTCTCATTAAGGGCCTGGGTTATTTGATAATAACCATGTGAGGCTGCTTCAGCAGAGCTGTAATACTACCAAATATTAGAGAAAGTCCTCAAGAAATGGATTAGCAGTCACAGCTGCATGATGAAGGTAATTAATTGTTTGATTCCCTATCAGATGTGCATACTTTCCCTTTTCTTCTGCACCAAATTTGAGGTTACTGGAAACAAACCAACTAACAACAAAGAACAGAGGAAGAAAGAATAATTTAGAACAATGGTATTTTCCACAGTACCAGCTAAATAAATGCTTGAACAGGCACCTGGATATGCTTGCAACTTCCAAAAAATTAGATAAGGATGAAAGATAAACACCTTCGTTAAACAGCATTTCTAAAAATCATTCAGCAGATAGTAAACAAATTACACTGGTCTGAGATTCTGTCACTTCATGTAGAGGAGGATGGTCAGTATTTTAGAAGAGGAGTGGAATATGGAAAGCCAAAATATGGCTGGAGTTGCACCTGAAAGAGATGAAAGGAAACATAAAAAAGCTTCTGCAGGTGAATTGGCAGCAAAAGGAGGACAAGGGAACATGTGGGCCTGCTGCAGAACTGGGTGATTGAACTGACCATAAAGGTCAAGGAAAAAGCAAAGACCTCTTCCATCTTGGACTTTGCTGGAAAAAACCCGTTCCACATCTCCTAAGCTTCTGTGGGCTGGTATCAGGGTTTGGGCTCACACCCCATGGCAGCTGAAAGTCCATGGCATTTAGAAGACCGCAGGTGATCGAACAAAAGCTGATATTACAAGTTCAGTTGTGTCTGACCCAGTGTCACTGACTTTGGGCTTAGTGAGCAAGTGGAAAGCAGAGTATGCCATTTAAGCTCATCTTTATTAGGGCTTTTGGTAGACTTGCTCAGTAACCTTATAACTGGGGAGATGTGGGTGGGGTGGGCAGGCTATGTGTGTGAAAAACAGGCTGGAAGGGTTGAGTCTTGACTGATGCCCTGTTTGGAGGGGTCAGGGATCAGTGCTGGAGCAAGTCTTGTTTGACGAGTTCACCGTGCAGGGGGTGGTACAGAGTGCACCCTCAGCAGGTTTTCAGCTGATCCCCTTGCCAAGCTGGGGAGATCAGTCCATACACAGGAGGCCACAGCTACCAGTCAGAGCAGGCTTGCCCAAGCTGCAGGAGTGGGCCAGTGAGAACCTTGTGTTGGTCAACAGAGACAAGGGCAAAGTCCTGAATGTGGGACAGACTATCCTCATAGGCTGCTACAGGCTGAGAACCAGCTGGCTTGGAAGTAGCCCAGCAGAAAGGGGCCTGGCCATCCTGGTGGACAAAAGAAGTTCCTCATGGGATTTCAACACCTTCAGGGCTGCCTTGCCCATATACCCAGCAGGTGCGAGCTCTGTGTGCAGCGCTGGTGAGGCCACACTGGATGCACACGGCCCAGTTTGGGAAGAGCCAGCTCAGCAGAGGCTGCTGAGGTGGTAGGGGCTGGAGCACGTGCTGTGTGAGGAAGTGGGTTCGGCCACACCAGGTTCTAATTACAACGTGCACCTTCCCAGAGGGAATTATAGGGAAGGTGGCACGAGGCTTCTGTCTGAGATGGTCACCAACAGGGTAAGAGACAAAAGTGAGAAGCTGCACCCAGAGATATTCCAACTGTGTGTAAGAAAACACAAGTTCAGGGTGAGAGTGGTCATGTAACAGGACACTTTCCCTGAGTGGCTGTGGATTTTCCATCTTTGGAGACAAAACTAGACAGGAATAGGCTTTGAGTAACCTAGTTTATCCCTGAAGATAGCTGTGGAGGGAGTGGGAGGTTGAACCAGTGACCTGCAAAGTATCTTGCCTGATTTTAATTTTGATATGATTATACTTTCTACAAGACTTTCTTTGTGTTATGGAGGGAGCAGTATTGGTGACTTGATAATTGTCATGTCTCAGGGGTTCCTGATATTGTATCCCAAAGCTTCAGTACAGCCATCATGCTGCTTTGTAGCTGAGCTTGCATGGTGAGGATAAGGGCAGTAGTGCTATTGTTGCAACCTAATTAAATATTAGGTAATCACACAGTGTCTTCTGTCCACCAAATTCATGTGCATGCACTGATGTTGATCTCTGCTCTCCTGGGTATGCACAATGTGGTGTGGTCACAAAAATAATTGTCAGAAAGTGCTGAGGTTCCCATGTGGCAGAGAACATCCTGTTTAAAAATACAGAGTGTGTCCTATTATCACATGGCCAGTGCAGTTTCTCATAGGAAGAGCATGCATGGCATGGTTTTCCCTGTATTTCTGTTGCCATGGGTGTCCTTCTGGCTGTGCAGGACGCCATGCATTGGGAGAACTCAGACCTCCCTGTAAGGACAGATAAAACCTGCATGTGCAAGGGGTGTGATGCCAGACTGGTACTTACTGTGCAACTTCTCTGAGCAAGACAATATTGCATATGCTGTGAATCTGACATGTCAGACTTGCTTTGCATACATCTGTCTGGGACTATCCTAGATATCACCTTGCAAAATCTGTCTGTGTATGCTGTGATATATCAGGCATTTTCAGATATTTCATACATTACATGTAGCCAGGATTTGGAAAGAGTAGGCCACCATGTCAGTGCTTCAGTGGACTTGCAATGGACAGAATAAAAACATGCTTGGATTTTTCTTACTTTTTCTCCACATCTTAATAGGTGTAAATGTTCTCTCTAACACTTACGAAATCCCCTTCTGACCGCTGTGTGCAGCAGGAGCTGGCAGATATTCCACAAAAAAGCCAGTCACTGACTTTGTTCCGTGAAGGTTTCCAAGCTTCTTGTTTCTTGTGGTCTGGGTTCCTTAATATCAGCGTGTCGATTTCATGGCCAGGTCTCAGATGGGTTATCGGTGTTTTTATGTGAGATTAGATTTGTCCTTCTATTGTTGCAGCTATTTTACTTTTCCTACTTGAGGGCTGCTCCCCTGCCTTTTACTTCTTGCTGGCTCTCAAGGCAGTTGTTATTTCAGGCTTGTTAATTGTGTCTGCCAACTCCCACATAGCTCCTGGAGCCTAACCCTCAGTGGGGTAACACACCACCTTCTATTGCCTCTCCTTGGAACTAGGACCTGTCTCTCCCAGAATGACATGTACACTTGGCCTTTCTCTAGGCAACTTCAGTGAGCTCTCACACCTGGAACTAAGCATTCAAGACCAGGCATGTAGACTGTAGTATCTCATATCCACTCTGGAATGGGCAGAGAGGGGAAATTATTACGTAATCACCAGAAGATTACATCTAAACATTAAGCTTGTGAATAGCTCCTTGGAGCCCTGGGATTACTTACTAATTTTTTCCCCTTCTTAATCAGGAATATATGGTTTTCCAAGTCCGTGTTTAAGAAAACTAGTGAACAAGACCCTCCTTACTTTGGGCAAGAGATTAAAGGCTGGTGTCACAAGAATGTCATTGCACTGCTGTTTAAGTGCCCCTTATTTTAAAGGAAATCATTAGTTTTTCTTGTAACTGTACCTTTAGTTAAAATACAGCTTTCTGTACAAGCTTCTCCATCCTTGTTGGCGCATAATATTTACATCAGAAGTAAAGAGCCACAGAGTAAGAGAAAAGATTCCTTTGTGTCTCTCCATACATTTATATAGTAAAAAGTCTTCACCACTTCATCTAATCTGTATTCTGGTGAATCCACTCTGGCACTTACTCTCAGACTTAAGACCTCATGAAGTTTCAAACAGCTACTCTGCTAAAGAACCCAAGACACCACTGCTAATCCAGCACAAAAATACCTTTTCTGCATGCTTGAAAAAGGGTGTTGTTCCAGAACTAGACTGGCCTGAGATGCAGGAGTGGGAAAGAGCATTGCACAGTACTGAAGACTGATCACTCAGGCTTTCAGAAGGACACTCATGCAAGACACAAGCTCTGTCTGAGGCTAACACTGGGAAGTAACATGTTAAACCCATGGGATCCAATGACCTTTAAACATTATATTTTGATTTCCAGAAGAGTTTCGTCAGATCCTTTTCCAAGGGGTCCTAGTATCAGAGAGTTTAGGTTTTTTGTCTTTGACTAAGATATTTGGGTCTTCTGTACTAAACCAACCTGATTTCTCAAATTGAAAGTGTAATAACATTCACCAAATTTTCTATAATACTTGGCAGGGGAGGGTGGGGTTTGAAGAGGGTACAATCTGTGGAATATAGGCAGGCATAGTTTTTTAGTGAGACGTGTTTGCAGCCACTAATACACCTTATTCAAATCTTTGTCTCATAAATAATAATTTCAAATACATGCCGATTAAAGCTTTATGTTTTTGTGGGTTCTCTCTTAAAGAAGAGTGCCAAGAGGGTTTTTTGAAGCATGATGTGGTAGCTAGGATTTACTGACATTCATTTGGCTGCATTACTCATCACCAGTTGGACTAATGGGCAGGACACCCTAGATACTGTCATTCCTATTTTTATCCATCAGGACAAGATGATACAATAGACACAATTACATCTGTAGAATTTTCGAGGTAGTTCCTCATTTTCTATAAATACCAACACCTTCTTTGTAAGTAACTCCGATTTAATAACGCTTCTTTGGAGCGCCACATCTGTGAGAGGAGTGTGTCCTGCTGGATACTGTCACTGCTGGGAGGCATGGTGGGAAGTAGTTCCAGCTGGAAGGAGGGAAGGGGAGTTTTGTAAAATTAGGATCAAAGCCTTGGTCTTTTAAATATTTCAGTGCATGCATAGACATACTTTTGTGGGCAGTACTGTTTACTGCGTTTTCACAGTTGGAACCTGGTTTTATGAATTGTAACAAATCTGTCACCTCGAAGTAACTAATTATATTGCACACTGTGGCCTCTCAAAACCTCACAATTCATCCTGAAATGAGCTCAAGCTTTCTGTCCTGAAAGACAAAGACTCCTCTCCCTGAAGCTAAAAGAATACCCATGTGTTGTTAGGAGTCCCCTGCCAAAGATGTGCGGTGCCAAAGACACAGCTGAACAGAACTAATTTCATTTTGCCAGGAGCATTGACACAAATGCAAAGTAGGTAGCTTGATAAATCTGCTTTGCTGTTATTATTGTAACAACAGTATTAGCAGGAAAACCTTGACAGAACTTTCTTTTTGAAAAACATCATTTGTGGGATTAATCTAGACTGACTTTGTACATCTCTAAGGTAAGCAGTTGGCCCAGGCTATTTTTCTAGGTTTCCTCTGGAGAGGTGGAGGCACCCACAAAGGTGATTCATCCCAGATCCTTATCATAGGATGGGATGTGTCGCTTTCTGGTGTCTTGCAGTGACACCAGACTTGGGAGCCTAGCCCAGCTACATTAGAGTATATCACTGACTTGTAGGTGAGTAGAGTTAAAAGAGGTGAATTCTGGCCTACATTCTACCACTGTGATTGCAGATTTGGGAATTCAAAGTGTCATGCTGGGTGAGAAATGCCAATGTGCCATTGACAGCCACAGGGGGCTGTGGCAGTGGAACACTAACTCCTGTGTCTCTGGGAGGCCAGCCTGTGGCTCGTGGGTTGCGGAGCTGGGCCATCACATCCGTGCTTGGTCATCTCTCCTCAAGGGTCACAATGGTTCCTAAGACCCAGCTGTGGGATGCTCAGGCCACTACTGACAGGTCACCTGAAGAAGTAGAAGCTCTCCAGGGATGTTACCAGGGAGGATCTGAGGATGACCTCTGGGGATCTCTGAGGGTCTAGACCTACCACGTTTTATTTTGAAGCTGCTCCCAGAGCTCTCCAACCTTCTGATTCTTCAGGGTGTGTGTCTTGTGACTCTTGGGCCTAACTAGAGCCTATGTCCAGTTCATTAGGGTAGTCACCAAAGCTTAATCAGTGTTGTTACTTTAAAAATATGCAGACTATTAAAATTATTATAGAAATATTATCAGAGGAACAAAAAGCAAAGTGAAAGCTTAAAAACCTTTACTGATTAAATGCAGTAAGCATTCTGTATATACAAAACTGACAGCAAGTTCTCTTTATTCCCACAATCTCTTATCATTTGTAAAAATAAAGAAGAAATACAGGTATCCCATCTTGAAAATAAAGCCTTTTCAACTAAACTCTAAAATAGGCTCTTCTGTTCACTAAACCCATTCATTTTTCATATTAATTTTTATATTTTATAAGGTCCATTACCCCATAGCACATACTTGCATGCCTTCTTCAACAATATTGTGATAGCATTATTTCAACACTGAGTAGAGACTTAGGATCACCTACTTCATTGTTAAAAAAGTTTGACCATGCAGATATCCTAAAATGTCAGGTATGAACGCACTAGGACTTCACTGAAATCTTACAAGTTGTTTGATGCTAAAACATCCTTAATCTCTCTTCTATACAGAGCTAATATATTACTCAACATCTTACTTTTATAACATATTAAATATTTGTGCTTTATCAATATTGTTAACAAAATATTAATAAGATAATAAAATGTATTGTAAATACTATGTGAAAAATAAGACTATGCTACTTCACATATGTTCTAAAGTTTGTCATAGGAATAGCAATTTTAGCTATGCCTTTCAACACTTTTAATGGTTTTTATAATTTTACTTATATAACATGAATACCTATAAGAATTAATTTAAATTGTAAATAATTTAATGTATGGAACAAACCCTACGGACATTTGCTCTGGATTTTTTCAATTACAGATACTCTAAATTGAGGCAGATTCAGACTGTCAACAATTGCTTCCATCACTTGGCTTTTGAAACAAATCTTGATGAATAATATTGCATAGTTATTGCACTATCAAGCATGTTCAAAACATAATTAAAATACTAATTTTTATTTTAATGAAACCTTCCAAAAGGCTCAACCTGCTGAATTTTACATTGGACCTTTGTATTCCTTAGGGAATAACACTAGTGATGTTTCAAAAGGGACCATTTTCAGGGGCAAGGCAATATAAAGCCTCTGAGATGGGGGATTTTTGCTGCTTGGCTAAACATAATCAAAAATAGATAGAATAGTAGAAATCATGTCTTCTGTGGTGTTCAACCTGTACTGATTTATGTTTCTCATTTCTTGATCAGTGGATATATATCAGTCTTGTCATTTCTGCAGATGTTTTCATAAAGGGTTTTCAAGTTCAAGCATCATTTTTATTTGTCGTTACACTGGATTTCTCTTTGTACAGATCAGGCTGAAAATCTTTCTTTCAGTTTTTTTCAAAGGTTTTCATAGGGAGGAAAGAGGCTTGGATTGTTCTGAGTGACACTGGCATGCAAATAAATAACACTGAAACTTGGAAGAGTGTTAATTAAAAATTATTATAACCTGACTGACCTGACTTGGCATCGTGGTATCTCGCCAAACTGGCTCTTTATTCTTACGCGTGGCTGGTTTGTGTTTGTGGTGTGAAGCTAATGAGCTCATGGAATTGTTTGACCTAATCCTGCTCTCTTTACCACAGAAGTTTTATGTGAGGAACAGGCAATATCAGAGTGAGGTTCACTGGGCATGACTCATGGTGATTAACCCAAGTAATATTTGGTATAGATTGCTATTTTAATGAGTTCAGGTAGATGACATTTTGGGCCTGCTGTTTGTTTACCTAAATGAGATTTACATTGTTTTAAGACTGGCTTACACCTGTGTTTAAGCTCTACCTGTGTGGGGCCACATAGGGTCCACTGAAACAAATCAAAATGTGTTTAATAATCTAATTAATCAACGACAACGTAGCACTCAATTTACCATGGCTTCTGATCACAATGCCATCATTGTAGCTCTGCAGAAGAAGAGCAATTTGGGTGGCTGTGAACAAGAAGGACTGGAATCGGACTTAAAGAGGTCCCTCAGTTAAAAGAGAAGCAGATCTTATCATCACATCCATATGTGCTACATAGACATCAAAAGGCTGTTTCTTAAAGTCTTTGAAGTGAGATGGGTCTAACAATTGTCCTGTTCCTCATTCCCGTTCCCAGAAGGACACTGGACACTAGACTGTGGGCTGGGGCTGTGGAAGATGCAGGTCTCCCACCTCAGCCCTCCTTCCCAGTTGGCTGCTGTGCTCATTACCCGGGGTGGAGCACCCTGGTGACACACCTCTCCAGCATCTTGTTTTGGAGTTGCTTGGTAGGAGTGCTCCACCGAGCTGTGCAGTCATATCCTGCATTTAACTATAGGGTTGCATGAGTAATAAGTCCGGTAGTTCAACCAAAGTTATTCAGAATATGTAGCACAGGTGATGCAATTACGAAAAACACTCAGTGGGACCCCACTCTGTGGCCAGTTCTGTATTCAGTAATTGTCAGTGTGGTTTGACATGTGAGCAGCACATTCTCAATAGGATTTATCACACCGTCCTTTTTTTTTGCATCTCCTTTTTTTCTTTTTCCTTTTTTTTTTTTTTTTTTTTGTAATATTCCTGGAGGTTATTTTCTCTGTTTCCTGAGGTACGTGGTGGTAGCCACAATCTGACATTATATTACATTGCATTATTTACAGCGCATAAATGCAATGCCTTTAACATCCATGTACCAGTAATCCAAACAGGCCCAGGCAAAGTGAGCCCTACTTTTGGAGATATTTAGTTTGAATTTATATCTGTCCATGCCCCAGCAAGCTTACAGTTTAGAAAGAGGAGACAAAATGGAAAGGTAACATAGAACAGGTTGGATAGGGAGGATTCCCCTGTAGGTTTATTCTTAATGTTGGTATCAGTCTTTCAAACTATTGGAAGGGAAGTTATTGCTGAGAAGTGATGGGAATGGGAAGGGAAAGACAAATAGTGGCACAGTAGTGTGAAGGGAAAGGGCAGAAAGAATGCATTTGACTCAGAGAAGCTTTTGGTGACTGACTTCATAGAAATAATACAATAGAAAGTAGAGAAAAAGTCCATGGTCAAATCACATGAGGAGTCAGTCCAAAATTTCCAAATAGGTCGCTGATGTTTGCTGGCAGCTTTCAACTTGAGCTGGAAGAAAAGAGCCTCTTTTCTCCACAAACCAGAATTAATCTGTAATGCTTTTCTCCTCCAACTCAAGTGACTTGTGTTAAGAGGGCAGCTTTCAGACAAGGACCTTGGACCAAGTCCTGTTTGGGTACAGTGGAAGATTTCCAGCTGTATTTTAAAGCACCATTCACCTCTTGTGTCTGA
Organism: Rhipidura dahli; assembly: GCA_013399225.1. Classification (NCBI taxonomy): domain Eukaryota; kingdom Metazoa; phylum Chordata; class Aves; order Passeriformes; family Rhipiduridae; genus Rhipidura; species Rhipidura dahli. The sequence goes on from VXAC01002383.1 coordinate 271,896, forward strand.
ACTGTTAATTTGCAGTGGGGTCACTCCCAGCTTCCACTACTGCTAGGACATTAATAGTCTAAATAACTGCACCTGCTATGTTAATGGAAGTGTGCATAAAAGCTCAAGTAATTTAGAAAATTATGTATTGTGTTTGGGTGCCAAGAAGGACAGAATGGTACAAGTGGCAAGAAGTTGGTCAAAAGAAATACGGATTTCAGATCACTTGCTGTATTATTGCCAGAGTGTTAGCAGTGCTGCTAATGCTTTCAGTATTTTACTGACTGCATTCAGCTTTGTAGTTGAATGTGTTGCAGAGTGGGAGGGTTTTTTGACTAAGAGAAGGAATTGGAATAATGTTTATTTTTTAAAAAGTCCTTCCTATTATTTTGCTGGCAGGTTTTTAAGATTGCAAGATTTGTTTGAGACCAATCCCTAGCAAAAAAAAAAAAAAAANTTTTAAAAAAAACCCAAAAAAAAAAAAAAAAAAAAAAAAAAAAAAAAAAAAAGTCATTAGGCATCTTTGGATCAAAAAATCACAGGAAAACAGGACTGGAAAGGACTTTGAGCAATACATTCCTTGCTCCAGTCTGCAAACATGTATACCAATATGATTCCTGATAAATGTTTGTCTAACCTGTTTTTGAAATCCTTTGCAGCCTCCTCAAGCAATCTATTCAAGTCCTTATTATGCCTGCTGTTAAAAGAAGCCATTTCTAATGTCTAATCTAAAACTCCCACCTGCAGTTCACACCCATTACTTCTTATCGTGCCATGCTGGGCATGAAGAACAGCTTAATTCTCTTCCTCTCTGCATCCATCTTTTATGCATTAGATAATGCTTGCATTCTCCTGCATGTGCCTTTTTCTGAGCATCTGGACTTGGATGAATATAGGTAAAAGGGAAAAAAAAAAAAGAAAAAAAAAATCACATTTCTGACTGAGACAGTCATTTTAGCTGATCAGGCAGCAAGTGGCTGAAATGGAGGAGGTAGAAAATGCTGGGCAGGGCAGGGTGATTTGCTTAGGGCAATCTGAGGCCCTAAACAGTGCATGGGAGAGAGGCTGGTGCCTGCTGCGTGTTACACATCTCTCATGACAGTGCCTGTTTGGCATTTCTGTCTCACCTGCCCATGTCTCAGCCTGCATCTCTCACCCGCCACCTGAACTGTGGCCAGGAACCGTAGGTGCTTCTGTGGAGCCTCATTTTCAGGGATTAAGTTTGTTCTCTGCTTCCATTTTCAGTTGTCTCCATTTTTGAACTCAGAGATGGCTGAGAAAAAGTAGGGAATGAGGAATGTGGCAGCTGCTGACTGACCCACGCTCCTTAATTCAGCCTTCAAATGTCACACTCCAAGGTACAGGAGATATCCATGGAATACCTTCCTCCTCCTTTCTTCACGTCTTACAGGTCCTGGCAAAGAGCCCCAAAACTCCCTTTCCAGAATTATCCCAAACATGGATCCCTGACTGCTCTTAGCATCTGCTCCAGATCAGCATCCCTTAGCAGGTGTACTACAGGGGCTTCCCAAGCATCCTGCAGACATTCCTAGGCACTTAGGAGTGCCCAAAGAATTCCCAAGCATTCCTAGGCACTTAGGAGCACCAATCCTCTGGCTGTCCACTCTGTCTTCTCCCAAGTGTCCCAGCCATGCCAGCCTTTCCTCATGGATCTTTTGGAGCACGTATATGGTGACACAGTCCCTATAATTGTAAGTGGTTTACTTGGTGCTGCCTATGCTTTGGATGCCCAGAGCAGCACTCCAGTACTCTGGGTGTAAGGGGCACACGTGGGTGGGTGAAATCCTCATCTCATGGAGGTTTTGTGGTGTGAACACTGCTTTGTCTCTTTGGGGCTGACAACTGAACAAAGATGTGGAGCAGTTCCTATGACTTAAAGCTGTTGTTTGCAAACCTGAATAGACACTGGGGTCACATTTTCTTTTCTGTGATGAAGACCATAAACTTTTTAATTCAGAAAACTCACGTTCTTCTGCTAGTTGTGTGATTCTGAGAGCTGGGACCTGAAGCATAAGGCTATAGTGCTGTTTGTATTTGCCAAAATATTTTGATTTTCTTTGAGTGAATGGGGTTCTTACGAAGTGGAGGGGAAATAATTGTTTCTCATGTCACCTAATTTTTGAAAGAGAAAGCCTATGGAAATTTTTCCACAAGTCCACAAAGTCTAGAACTGCCTCATTCCACTCCAGCAGTGAACATTACAAATATGCAGTATGACAGAACCTTACCTGTAGGCTAAATTTGAAAGATATATCTCCATTTTGCTAAATTTTCTAAAAGAACACAGTTTGTACTAACTCTTTTTTTTTTTTTTTTTTTTTTTTTTTTTTGAAAAAACCTGTCCCTCATTTTTGGNTAATTGAAGAAGCCATCTCCTCATCTTGGAATGGGAATGACTATTAACTTTACAGGTATAGGAATTGGTATTATCTCTGATGATGTGAATCCCTATTGAAATGAACCTGGAAAAGTCCCCCAAGCGTTTTCTGTTGGTAACTGTGACACCCAGTGGTTGTTTAAAGAAGTATAAAACTGTAGTACAGTAGGATTGCAGTGAGCCTAAAGGCTGCACAAAATACTGAGGTTTACACAATAAATGTGTGCTTTTAGAGAAGTACTCTTTTCCTTGGTAGTGTGTACAGATAGTAAAAATAAACTGTTTTAGGAGTTGTGAGGCTTTATTCCATTAAGTTTATGTTTTGCCATATTTAAAACACATACACACACATATATATATATTTATGTATTTACTTGTACAAAGCTTTTTAGTGCCTCGTGAGGCTGAGGTTGTAACTCTGGTGAAACACTGACAAAAAGTAGCTATGAAGTATGAAATGGCTTTTAATTCTTTTGCTGGTGAGAGGCTGGCTCAGAAGAAGTCTGGGAGATAAAGGAACCTTGTTTCCTCTCCTTTGTTTGCTGCTGACTCGTTGTGTGGCTTAGAACAAATTGCTCATGTGCATGGCTGATAAGTCAGGCTGTTCATAAAGGTGCAAGGTGTAATTAGTATTAATCTAGGTGGCATTCACCTCGGACCATTTATGCCAGAGTCAAGAATGATTAAATTATGTGCTGTGTGTAATGCCTCATATTTATATTCCAAAGCATAATATTACTTTATGAGCTGTGTTTTATTACAGAGCTCTGAACACAGATTTGCTCCCATATACCTGGTAAATGAGAAATTGAACTCTATTGTTTAGGGATCACTGACCATTAAATATTTACTCGTGGTGGCATGTTTAAAATAAAGGAATGCCATCAAAATTCAGAATATCTAATTGCAGTGGACCAAGCAGCAGGTGCCCATTATAAATATATCACTATGTCAATTGTTTGGGAATGTCTCAGGGAACCCCTGAAGCTTTTTCTTAGAGGTAAGAAGAGTTACACAGCCAAAGGAGCAATGTCAGAAGGCATCCACTTATAAGCCTGGAGATTAGGCAGAGCTGCAAAGTCACTTGCTGCCTAAGGCCCTATCTTGGCTGCATTAGCTGTGGTTATACTGCACTCAGCAGTGCTCTTCAGCTCCCCGAGTGTGTGCCTTGTCTTCATCCAGAGCTGGGGTGACATCTGTATTCCCACCCTTTATTCATATCTGCCCTACCCAGTTTTCATGCAGGGAAACTGCAGCCAGAAAAGGAGACATGAGACATTCTGGCAAGTCCAGTTGTGTCAGGGTGAGGAGGGAACCGAGACACACACACACACACACAAACACAAACTGAAAGGCTGTGCTGCAGCATCACTTTGCAAGACCATCAATATTATCTATTTCACACTGTTTTTTTATTTTTATGATAATCAATGTTTCCTATTTAATAGGATCACATGAAATACTGAATTGTCATAAAATCCTTAAATGCTGAATTCAGGATAAAATTACCTTGAAACAACTGCACGTGTTGGAGCTAAAGTAGTCAGTTCATCATGAAAGATAAAACAGGTTTTGGATGTTATTACTTGGAATTCTGTAACATTTAGTAGTCCTTGTTTCACACCTGCTGCCCCAGTCTTTGCAAGGACACAAAGAGATGGAAACAGAGGAGTGAAAATGAAGTAATGCTTGATAAAGTGCACTGTTTGCTCTGCTGCTAATAGATTGTCACCTGTTGTTAACTGCAGGATAAAGAGTGTTTTTGTCTTCCAGCTTCTGATAAGAACAAATGTATGTGATAAAATGTTCCAACATAAGAATATATACTGGTGCTTACTGATAATACTAACACATGTATACCCTTGGCTCAATTCTGGTTTAGTCTCCAGAAGGAGATGGTGAACAGATCTTTTGCTCTTTAGCCTGACCCTGAAATATGGATATGCAGAAATTTGGTTTTGCTTGGTGTCCTTCCACTGTTTATTCTGTATTTAGATGACTTGAATTCTGGCTCTGGGTCATTGATGCCTACTCTTGGTTTGGTTTTTTGAATGACATGTAGCTCATTTCAATCCTTCCACTGGTTTGGTTGGTTGGTTGTGTTGGGTTTTAGCCTTAAAAATTTTGATTTTATTCCTCAAACACTGAACGAATCACGTTAGAAACCAGTTTGTCTTCTGCTTTGTTTATAGCATATTTTGCTAGCCAGCATAAACAAAGCCTAGGGCAATTTGCCATCCTGTTCTAGACAGGATGTCCAACAAGTGGAGTAAGTGCAAAGTCTTTTGTTTACACTGTGAACTGAGTTTGGAGTTTTTTGCTTCCCTGTTCTGGATTATTTACTCAAAAAGTTATTTCTTATCCTGTGAGGAGAAAGCTACAACTCACAGTGTGCAAACCTGCATTTGTAGGTGAAAGGCGATCCAGATATGTAGTAGGTGGCAGAAATTTGTCCCAATACTTGGATTACAGGAAAAAGAGTATGCTGAGGGAAGAAAGAAGTCTGACATGTTGACACTGACCTTAGTGTCTGTGTTGGGAAGAGCATACTGGGAAGACATGTGTAGTGATGTGTTTTATCCCTTCCCACACTCTGGGGCTTGCCATGCCCTGGAAGAGAGTCTCCCAGTAATTGTTATTCAATTAGTAGCACTCCAGTGGCTCATGAAGTGTCTCTGGCGTCTCACTGAAATGGAATGTTTCAGATACAGACATGAATGCCATAAAAGACACTTTTCCCAATAAAGCTACACCCCTACTGATTAGCCAGTGCCCTGAGGTCTTGTGATAATAAGACCTGACTTAAACCTCCACACTCACCCCTCTGCACACCTCCCTCCTGTGTCAAAGCAGCTCTTCCAGCGCTCAAAATCATTTAAATAGTTAAAAATTGGCTCCTTGTTCTCAAAAGTAGCGAGGTCTGGCTCTTTGCAAGTGGTGGCTGCTAGACATGCACATTAATTTATTAATTTCAAGGAGAAAAACAAGAAAAGGGGAGAAGGGAGAGAGCTTAGGAGTGGAAAAGGAGCAAAGGTGGCTGCAGGAGCACCCCCCCCCAGCCTGGCAGCAGGGTGAGCCACAGTGTTCTGTCGGGAGATCAAAACAAGTGGATCCACCCTCATAATCTTCTTCTTGCACAACCCCTGACAGAGCAGTGCATGGCTGGGTTTCACCCTGCAAAGAGGTGAACAGAGGACAGACCACTGACTTAAACAACACTTAGAGGAGATAGAAGTGAATTTTTAGACAGTCCCTGCAGTCGGTTCACTGAGTAAAATGACGAGTATAAAGGATGTAGTAAGCAAGTTGATTTTGTATCGTGGTGCAACTAATTTAATAGTTACCAGACCAAGCTCCTGCCTTCTGGTGTTTTGAATTCTGAGGTATGAAAATAAAATGTGTGAAGTAAAAACCAGGATTTCTACATGGTGGGAGTGATCAAGATTTTATTAGGGATGTTTGTTTAAATACTGCTACAGCAGATGTAATACAGGTCATACCATCTCACTAAGTCACAGGAGTTCAAGAGTTGAAAATGGCTGTTTAAAACTTGTATGTATAAATAAGTGTCAGAGAAACCGAATAAATTCTTTTCTCTTGAAGTTGAAAAACCTTCTCAGGCACTAAAAATGACAGAAATTTCATCTTATTCACTAGTAAGCCTTTCCAGAGCAGTCAGTGACTCATAGATTCAATGTCAGTCCTAAAAGCCTTCCAACACGAGGAGAATATGAAATGATGAAGCATCCTCTGCTGCACATCTGCTTGCATAATGCTGTTTTAGCACCCGTGATTTCAGGAATAAAGGCACCAGTCTCAAGTCACTGAACACCCCTGTTGTGGCAAGACAGGGCTGTCCCTTCTCTGTGGAGTTTTTTGTTTGATTGGCTTTTTTTGTTTGTTTGTTTGTTTTGTTGTTGTAGTTGTTTTCATTTTGTTTTGATTTGCTTTTTGTTTGTTTGTTTGTTCAAGCACAGATAGCCAAGGGAGGAAGTAACAGACTGATTGATTACTTGTGACTACTGAATGAAGGCCCCTTTAAAGAAATGTCTTTGAGCTTAAGCAGACAAAGTTATCACTTGTTAGCCTGTTGATTTGCAGTAGGAAATCACTTAAATAGATGATCTTCCTGGAAAAGTCCTGCCTGCTGCTTTGCTGAGGCTGAGATGGAGCACTGTGCTTTTCTTCTTCATCACTTACGTTGTGTTATATTCCTGCAGGAGTGCAAAGAATGGGCAAGAGAGCAACAGAGCAATTTAAAAAAGTTAGTTATATAATATCTTGGCCATTGATTGTAGCAGGATTTCAACGCAGCTGTGCTGGAAATGTGCTCTGTTAGTTTGGACAAGCCATTGCACCCACTGGCACCTCACGGCATTATTTGATTTAGGACAGAAGTTTCATGATTAGCTTAAGCCAATCTGAGACTGTACTGCTGCCAAAGGGACATTCCTCCCCCTCTTACATCAGACCAGGCACCCACATGACCATACAATAAACTGATCCAACTGAAAACCAGCCCTGGGGGTGGGGGAGAAAATGGGAGAGATTACTTTTGAAAGTCAGGAAGTTAAGCAAGAAGCCAGAAGGTTGCTGGGGTTAATGAAATGGATGGACTGGCCACGAGCAGCTGGGAGGATGGAGGCAGAGGGATTCAGCAGGTGAGTCCCAATCTGAAGTCCCTTTAGCATGTAATGTGGCCCAAGAAGAAGAAGAAGCAGTCTGTGCTGTGTGCACTGCAGGGGTGGTACCTGAGGTTAGCTCTGGGCTTGTCCTGTGCAGGAGCCTGCTGCACTGGGTGTGCTCCTGGAGTGTGTCTTCCTCTTGAGCTGACAACACCTGGTGTGTAGCTGGGGGTACCACTGCTATTCATCTTTTTTGAGACTTCTAGATGCTCCCATCATATGAAAGCGATGCATTAGCTTTTAACTCTCGTATTTTTCAAATCCTGTAGTGCCCGGTGTGTAACTCTGAAGTTTCTTGTAGCCTGTTAATTTCTGCTCTCTCCTGCCAGGTAGACACAACAAAGCCTCTCTGGGTCTGCTCTTCAAGGACACTCAGACCGTCCTAGGCCCAAAAACTATAAACCAGAAGCCTTTGAGAGGGGAGCAAGCTGAGGGGAATTACATCATTAAACTGAAGCTTTAATTGGAGAATTAACCCTGGTATGCAAATGAACCAAACCTATAAAGGTGTGAAGAACTCGTGACCTGTCGTCCATCCTGGGGTCCATCTGGGCAGCAGCCTCTGGCTCCCCAGGGGTACCTTTGAAGGCCTTTCTAATAAATCCCCACCTTTATTCCCTTACTCCTGTCTGGGCTCTGTTTCTAAGAGGCTTCTCAAGGCATCAAAAGTATTTAGAGTGTTTAAACTCTCCTGTTTGAGGGTGAGAGGCAGGAATGCAGCAGAGCCAGTGTGGAGCGAGAAGAGAGAGACCACAAGGATTTCATGTGGTTTTATCCCCACAAGAGACTGAGTCTTTTCTGTGGTCCTGTTTTGAAGCAGTGCAGGTGTGCCAAGGCTGAAGCTCAGCTCTCTGTGTGTGGTTCCTGTTGGCCATGGTGCATTTAGTGTTTTTCCTCCTTGTGATCATTCCCAACGTAGAGCTCTGCTGTTCTCAGCTCCTGGGTGCTTCACCAAAGCAGTTTCTGGACTCAGACTCTGGTTTAAATGTGCAGTTTTGAACAGCATCCTTCATTTGCTCTTTGGGGGTGTTTTGTGCACTTCAGTGCGTTTAATCTCTTATTCATATTTTTCATGGGTCACTCTGGTAGTAAAAGACAGCAGGGGGCACCAAATCTGCATAATTCTGTTAAAAATGTAACATCTAGGTCCATGCTCATAAAATATACGTTATTAAGCATACTTTCAGTTTAACATCTGGAATTTCATTCTAGCACCTATGTTTTCTAAGATACCTCCTTGCTTCTCAAGAGTTGTGGAAGTGGGAGTAGGGGTTGAGTTTCCACAAAAATTAAACATTTGGGCCAGTAGCAGACTTTTCTCCTGCCAGTTGTCATCCCCTTTCCTTCATTACTTAGTGCTGTAGGCTCCACAGTTCATGCCCAGGAAGATACTCTTTCTAAAGCTTAATTTAGGAAGCTGTTTGTATTTGCAGACTTGGGTTAACTGGAGGCTTTGCTTTTCAGCTCCAAAGTATCCTGATACTGGCATTGTGAAAAGATTTTGTGCTGAAATCAATGTTGGAATTTCTAAAGGATTCCTCACTGGCCATGCAAAATGTTTTCAAGCCTAGAATAAGCAATGCAGATGCCTCTGTTCTTTTGGAGAAGCTGGAACTCAGCTTTCTTGCAAGTTTTTAAGAAAAAAATCCTCTGCAAAATAAAAATGAAACACAAAATAGATTCTCTCATGGTTCTTTGAGTATTGCTTTAAAAGGAATCTGTGAGCATGGATCTGATTCAAAAGCCTTCCTGATGTGAGTGGTTCACACTCACAAAACAGCTGTGGGTACACTCAGAAGAGTAAACCCTATTATTTGTGTATATAACACCTAAGTATTATTTGTGTTTTGGAAGTGCTTCAGGGTTGGATCCTCATTTGATAACATACAAAGAAAAGTAACATTGCAGTTTGACAGACATTTTGAGAAATCTATTAACTGGGATCTACTAGTAGTGTATTTCTGTTACAGACAAGGACCAGGAAGATGAAAAAATATGCTCAAGCCTTGCTGAGATGGTCATCACATGACTTTTTGTTTTCTGCCCTGCATGCCCAATCCTGGATTTCTATTCTCCTAAATTTAAAATCCTTCTTTGAAAAATCAGACCGTAAAGAGAGAGAACGAGTCATACTACTAGAACCTAGGTCTGAGACATGGCTGATCATTCTGTGGCTTTGGTAAGTCAATGTTAGATTCATAAAGTAATTTAGTTATTTGAATTGCAAGCTCAGCTGAGTAGGTGCACGCCTAAATGAGTGGCATTTCCAGGCTTATTTATCTTTATTTAAATGTAACCACTGATTGGCTGAAATAGCCAAACAACAAACCTGCTAAACCTCCCAGAGCAGCATGTTCTTACAGGCAATTGCTATTGTTCTAGTCAGCAGGGACAGAATGCCTTGTCAGATGGCCAGCACTGGGGTGGGAGCAGACAATGTGCATATGAACAGCTTGGTGAGTGTCTAAGAGCCCCTGTCCTGCTCTGAGCTGAGCCCATGGCACACACTCCACTGATCTGTGCACGTACAGCCTGCCCAATGTACTGGAATTCAGTGATTTGGGCAGATCTGAAATGTTAGAAGCAGGAGCTAGAAATCAAAGAGTGCTTTCCTCCAAGGAGCTACCACAGGATTACTCTTCATGACTGGTTTACTGGGAATTTTCTCTTGGGATTCCCAAATCTTGTGGTTTTGATTATGTGGTTTCACAGATTCGCTGACCTTACAGCATTATGGTGAAGAGAAGTACATTAAATATTGGGAAGAGTACAAATACTGCCATAATGGGGATTGCATAATTATCTTTTGTAGGGAGACTCTACATTACCACTGATTTCTTTGGAGAAAGTTTACACCCCCGAACTTTTGGCTTCTCACAATAGCAAGTTAAAATAATGATTTCAAACCCATATTTTTACAGTCACCTGTCAAAAACTGTGCAAGACTTTAAATAATAGATGTGGATAGTTCCTTAATCATCTGTAGGGTTGCTGTGTGTTTTCTATGTCCATAACTCTTAAACCTTGTTAGCTGGAACTTCCCTGGAAGTGTTCAAGGTCCGGCCTCCTGGCAGCAGGGTTGGACTAGATATCTTTGAAAGACCCTTCCAACCTAAACCTTTCTATTATCTTATAACTTAGATGTGTTAGGTAAGGTAATGAGTTTCTGGCTTGTAATTTATAACCAAAATCTAGCTAGACATCCATCCACCTTGGGTGCCATGTGTGTGACAGTTTCAAAGGCAGGTTATGGAAGCGTGGTTTGGTTGGTATTTTTACATTACCATTAATGCCATGCTGGGAGCAAGCAAGCTTAGTGGTGTATTCTCACTTTCATTTCTTTACCTATGGAAAAGTCTGTCTAACTCCTAATTTAAGTAATTTTTGTAATTTTAGATCATTTACATTTTACCCTGTCTGTGACGGACAGAGAATACTGTATTTCCACACTCACTACCACTTTACACATCTGTTTTCATGTGTGTCTCCAGAGTTTTCTTTTGGTGGAATGAGCTCAGTTCTTTCTGCCTTGTCTCTGAGGCCAGTAGCTCTAATATCTCCTGAATTATCTCAAGTATTTGCATGCAGCTTTCACAACTGTAATGTCCCAAAATGTCACTACTTCACCTCTTCAGTGCTACATTTTGGCTTATGCATCCCAACACAATATTTTCTGTTTTCAAACTGGGTTGATATTGTTCCATTTGTTCCATTTGTGATAAAACATGCAGCTATTTTTCTGAGTACTGCTGCATTGTGTTGGGAAAATGCAGCTGGTTTTGCTAACCATGATTCATCATCAAAATGGAAGGATTCTGCACATGGGATTGTTTAGGATTCTACCACAGGTCTAGCACCAGTCAAAACTTCCATTAATATTTTGGATAACACGGTACAGAGGATTATTAAATAGCACTCAGCCAGCAGCTGCAGAGGATCCCTTAGCTGCCTGTGAAAGGGTAGGATGTAAATAGAGAATCATCATGACAGTTCAAGAAATCCATGTGAAAAGTATACACAACCCAACAAATTTAAACGGGAGCTCCTTCATTTAGGTAGGAATAATTAAATACACAATAATAAGAGTGGGAACAATCAGACAGCACAGATTGCAGAGCTAGCATATATGGCTTTATTGCTCATTCCTTTTCCCAAGACCTGTTACTTTGTTATAGAACGAATTTTGTTCAATTTCATAGAATTTTCCTTTGACTAGTCATCATTCCCTGCTATTTTTTTTTTATTGCTCTCTTCTGGTTACTTGTTTAATTTAAATCAAGAGAAAAATATTTTAATAAACAATTAAATGTGCCAAAATGTTGACCATTCCAAGGCTACTCCTTTTTTTTTAAGATGGTTTTTATCTTTACCAGTCTTCTGGAGCCTCATCTGTCTTTCAGGATGTCTCAAATATGTAGTGACTCTGAGATTACAGCAACTTCTGAATTATAAACCAGACTGGAAATGTGTGCCAATCTCCTTAAATAAACTCACTTTCCTGAAGGGACATTTCATGCATATCTCAGACTGTCTCACAATATTCTGTAGTATTTAAGAAACATTTTTATTGCTGTCAAAGATAGTAAAACATTACTTTTTTGAAAAAGCACATTTTCACAGTATATAGAGATGCCATAAAGCTTGCATATTGAAGCAGAATCTCATTTAAGAAGTTGTATGGACAGAAGGGAGAATGTCTGCTGCTAGCACTTGTGAATTTGACAAATATTCAGGTACGAATTCATGGTGATCCACTTTCACAATGCAATATGACAGTAAATTAAGGTACCTCAGATTTGCAGGGTTTGGAATTCACATGTGATACTCAGAGACAAAAGACACTAAACAGGTTAACAAAAGAGACTCTGCCTAAAATGAATTTGTGCAGCTTTGGACTGAAGTACAACCAGGCAATTGCTCTTGGTTTATCTGGAGACTCCCCCCACTTTGGTTTCACACCTTGCCTAGGAATACAAACAAGCTGAATGTAGCTTTGCCTTGCAGCACTGTTCAGTAAATGTTCCTACAACTGGAATTTCTAAACTCAAAGTTATCTTTTTAAAGAGGACCCTTGCTGAATAGTGGGAAACAATGGAAGGTTTCATGCTGTTTCCATGTGCTTTTGTAGTTAAGAGCATATTTTTATCGATTTAAAATAAAGTCTTACACCTGACAACAAAGAATATTGATTAATACAAGCAAATAACTGCAAACAGTCAAATGTGTTTGGGTTCAATTCCGGCCTGGCAGCTCTGCAGGATGATTTTTTTATCTGTAGGATAATTTTGGAATGGGTAAAGGCATAGATGATCCCCAGCGCAGCCTCTGGATTTTAATGTGGAGGTACCATTTGTTGGAGCAGAAGGATAATTAAGTTTTTGTTCCTCTTCGTTTGCACCACGATGATTAGCAGGGGAATCTCATGCTTCTGAGTTTTGCAAGGCAGACACTTTTGTGATAAGAATTGAATTTGCTCATTTCAGGCAGTGTGGTAAACAAGCATCAGAGGACAGCTTCTCCCAGCTGCTGTGTCAGGCTCGCAGCAGTGAGGGCACACCTTGTCACGCTCAACTCTCTGGGTTCCTCAGGTGTGTAGTTAGTTAGCAGGCACATCAAACTCTTTACTCAGCTACTTAAAGTCATTTGCAGTAATTCTGCCTTCCTTCCTTCCTTGGGATGCACTACTTCCTCCTCTTCAAGGTGAAATGAACTCAGTAACCCCATTTGTGGACATAGTTCATCCTTAATTTATTTTCCTAGTAACTTTTGTTACTTTTGTGATAGAATTTTTTTTTTTCTTTCTGGGCATCTATTACCCTGCTAGTCTGCTCCAGCCACCTGCCCTACTTATGGACATTTTAACAGAAGGAAGTTAATAGAAACTCACATTGGGTGTGAATTGACATTTCACTAATTCACACTGTTCTTGCTGGGGACACTCCACTGTTAAAGGAAAAATAGCTTACAGTACTTTCAAAGCAAGATTACTTTCTCCCAGCCAGACAAAGTGGCCTTAGTGGGAACTAGGACAGCTAAGCTGCTGTGCTTGGAAATTTACACCCTAATTATCACAAATTAGCTTCTCCATCTAGGCCAGAACAAATATGTGAAGAAACTCAAAAGATTGTCCGGTGTGTTACCTTTTCCTGCAGGATGATCTTCACTGAGCACGTGTGGGTCACACTGAGACCGTTGCAGTGAAAAACCCTCTTGCAGCTCAAATTAGCAAAAGTGCTTTTTGATTTTCAGTTACCTGGAAGTTCAAAGTATCTCTCAGAAGGCAGCATGCATGTGAATTCCAGCAATAACTGATGGATCATTAACATGAATTGGAAACACCAGTGCTGTTAAAATGTCATGTTTGCTCCCATTTCAAGCCCGAGTCCCCCAGCTTGGCTGCCTTTGCTTACCTCAATAGCTTTGCTTGTGCTACCTGCTTCAATGGACACCGAATCATTGTCACTAAAATGAATGCTTCAGAAGCCAAAATAACCCCTCACTGGAATACTTGTTGAAAACTGTTTTTCTTTTAGAAAGCTATGTCCTCAAAGAACACCTGCCTGGAGTTAAATTGATTTTGAGAGTTGCTTTACTTGCAGTCCAAAGCAAACTCTTACAAAATCTGTTAGGGGGGAAAAAAGAAAAGTTAATTTCTGTTATGTGTTGCTTCACAGCACTTTATAAGTCAACAATTTGTATAGCCCCATCAGCAAGAAATACATATATGGCATCTACTTCTCTGAATCAGAGAGCTGGCTGATGTCAAGGTAATTACATTGATATAAGGCTGTTGCAAGTTCAAGGAGATGAGAGCTGAGTTTCTCTATAGAAGTACTAAATGCCTTGAACAGAGAATAAGACTCTGTGTGTATGAGAGTGTGTATGTGTGTGCAGGTACTTGTGAGTCACGACAATTTCTAAAAGGCTGTTTAACTTTCTGAAGATTATGTGAGTCATTGTTCTCTTCCCAGGTGATGATTAGTTAAGATCACATTTAGCTCTTCCATTTCTCTAGTAATCTCTGAGACCTGTGCTTCATTGATCTTCCAGTGAACAGCTGCTTCAGAGCTCTGAGTGACAAGTAAAAGCTTTGTGAAATAACACAGATCATTTTGTTTGGAGAGTGTAGATGACTAGAGCTGGAACCTGTTACTGCTCAGCCACTTTTGTCACATAAAAGTGACAATTGGTTTAACAAAAGAAAACTTGTACTGAGTGTTTAATGTAGGTACAAAACATACGAGATTGGGAAAAAGGCGACTCTGAATGACACAGAATAGGCACAACAGAGGCAGGTGACATCACAAACACTGTTTCTCCAAACTACTCCTAAACTGAGTCTTTCAGAGGGCATCCTGAATATATTAAAGATCTAGACCCAAACTTATCTGACCCTTGTGGTTGAGGCAAGTTTAGCGAGACAGAAAGTTAGACAGTTACAGAAAGAAAAGGAATCACAGAATCACAGGGTCAGGCTGGAAAGAACCACAGTGGATTCTTTTCATCTGGTCCAACCTCCCTGCTCAGGCAGGGTCATCCTAGAGCTGGTTTCTTAAGATTGTGTCCAGATGGCATTTGAATATCTCCAGGGAAGGAGACTGCAAAACCTCCCTGGGTGATGTGTCCCAGTGCTCTGTCACCTGCACAGCAGGGAAGTTTACTCATGTGCAGGTGGAACTGCCTGTGTTCCAGCTTCTGCCTGTTGCCTCTTTTCCTATTGCCTGGCACCAATAGAAGATAGAACAGAAATTGAACTACTTGCAAAATGCACTGGAACCTACAACCATGATTTCAAACCTTCTCTTCTTTGTAAGAGATAGGTAAATTGCAGAGAATAACCTTGTCTTGCTTGTTCTTCAGACTGGAAATAAAAATATATTAGGATGTTAAAGCCAGGATGGCTAATGTATTAAAGGTTTATATTTAGAATAAAAATGATCTTTCAGCACAGTGTTCTCATGAGATTTCTTGCTAAACATGTTCCCAACTCCTCCATTGCCACCTCCAACCTTTTCTTCTGGTATTTTTCCAATTTACAATATGAATTCTTCAGTACTTGTTGTCAAATGCTAAAATAATTTTTTTAAGGGATTTGAGCTGAAGTGACTAGAAATTCTAAGTGATACAGAGTGCTATAATCATTAGTTTTACTCCTACAGTTAAAAATATCCCTATTTATGGATTTTCTATTTTCTCTGGTTTAACATGAGGAATATGTTTCAAAGTTACAAAAGCTTAAGTGTTCAGTTTGGAGAGTGTTTAAATTCAGTGTTGATGAAGAGTTGTTTTGCTGATGTGCTAATAATACAAGTCATGTTTTTTTGGCAACTGATTTATTTATTTATTCCCTTTAAACAGAGATCAGTCAAACCTGATCCGAATTTAATGAATTAGAGGACAAGGAGACAGGGCAGTAGGGGTCCTGAGCTGATGGCAACCAGGCCATTCATATTGTCACTGCAGCACATGGCTGCTGTACACCTGCATGGCCTCTCCTTCCTTTTGTACCATAGATGAGCCCACCTCTCATAAAACGGCATCAAAAACAACTTTTCTGCATAAATACAGCCATAATTTAATGTTTATGTATTCATTAGTCAACACTCTTAGTTATGCAGACCATATTGTAGCTATTCATTTATGCGTGCAAGTTAAAAATGACTAAGACCATTAATTCGCTGAGAACACATATGTCAGTTTGGTGAAATACTGTTTTTTTTCCTAAATTATAACAAAGACACCAGGTCTAGGTTTACTGCAACAGATTGTTGTTTTTGGGACAGCAGGGATGAGCATTCAATATCAGTGTCAGTACAGAAAGACAAAGAGGAAGAGCATTTGGTTTAATAGGAGATAATTTAATCATCCTCTGAGAGGGAGAGCTGTTGAAGGGCATCATGTATTTGACTTTGTTCTGGCATCTCTGTTCAGAATGATGGAGCCATGGGGTGTGATCTGATACAGCCTGCAGTGGGTCGGAGCACCAGCAGGTCTCGGAGATTAGTAGAGTATTGGAGGTTCTGGGGGAAAAATTAAACATTGTCAAAATCAGAGGAATCTGGCCCAGAATGTTATTTCAGTGTTTGGACAAATGCATATCTTATGCAAGTTGTCTTATTAGAGGTCTGCAGGGTCTTCAGTGACTGATGAGGGATTTCTTATGAGAAAGCTTATTCAGAAAATTTGTTATTCCTTTTTCATTCCTTTGATGGAATTCAGTTATTCAGAATTGATGAAGTTGAAACCCACTCTCTCCCCATCACAGACACAAATTTAATTCCTTCTTGGCAGGATGAAGCAATGTTAGCAAGAATTACTTCTGTATGCTTTCCATGTATTAATTTGAAGCAAAATAGGTAATGTCAAAGGCAATTAAGACTGCTTCAGATATTCCATTTTATTACTTTCTATTCCCTTCACAGACTCCCATTTTTATGTTGGGTTTCCCCTCCAGACTAAAGGTCTTGACCAGTTCAGAAAATTGTTCTGAGGAAAAAAACCACAGATGCTCTTTTGCCAATGCTGAAAATCTCATTACCAATTTATGGCATGTTTCTGCCTTCCATGTGTTGGAAGGACTTCACGTCTGGAGAGGTTGGACTTTTGTGAGATGAAGATGTCTTCTGCTGTTGCCATGAATAATTATGGTCTTTGGCTACTTCTAATCCTTCTGAAAATTCCACACATAGTCATTAGAGATCTGTTGAAATTAAGCAAATCCTTTCCCCAATCCATTTCACTTTAAAGCAGGGACTCCTCTGTAATTGCTTTTTCCCCTTGGTTTTTCTACTCTGTCCTGGAACAAAGGGCAGAGATCCTGTCTTTCTGGGGGGATTTGTATCCTGCCAGATATTTCATCACTGGAGAGGAAGCAGTCTTGACGAGCTCCCAGGAGATAAAAGCTGAATTTGGGGGACGTATGGAAGTGAGAGGAAGATGGACCAGGCTCAGATGGTGAACTAACAAGAGGATAAGGGAAAAACAGGCTAATGGGGAAGAACTGAGCACTAGAGGGACAGAGGAGGCTGGAGCAATAGAGGAGAAAAGCATATCTTAGGAATTAAAAAGTGTAGTGATATCTGTACCCACAAAGTTGCTCCACTAACCCTGCAGGTAATTGAAAAAGTCCCAGATCCCCTGACAACAAACACTCTGCTATGTGCTGGCAGATCAGTGACATGAAGAGTCAAAATGTGAGTCCTGTCTGTGGTGCTGGCTATCAGAGCACGGCACAGAGCACTTACTGAGATCACCTGGCTCAGCTGAGTGCTCTGAGCTGCAAACCTGAAGCCCCAGTTTTGCCAGTGGCCACTATGGACATGTGTAATTCTGGATGCTGTGCAATTCTGATACTGGCTGGCAAGGGGACAGTAGAAGCAAACCATTACAGTGTATTGCTCTGATCAGTCTTACTTTGCTCTTCGGGAACATTTCTGTATTGCACATTAATCCACACTTTTAAAAGTGGATTTCAGTAATACAGAGTTCAGAACCTGACAGGAACCATGCAAACTTCACCAGGGACAAATATAAAGTTGGGTACTAAGGAGGGAATAAGCCCTGGCAATGAAACAGGCTGGGACCTGACAATTCTGCTGAAGATGGCCTGAGACAGGCAGTGGAACAGGTTGCCCAGAGAGGTTGGACTATCTCTGTCCATGGAGGTTTTCAAGACCTGACCAGATGAAGCCTTGAGCAATAAGCCTGACCTTGCATTTGTCCCTGCTTTGAGCAGGAGGTTGGATTAGAGATCACCTGAGGTCCCTTCTGACATAGACTTTCCTATGATCTTAAGATAATGTCATTAAAATTTATTCATCCAAGTCCTACAAAAAAAAAGGTGGGAACAGCTGGCAGTAAAATGAGATTATTGTCAGTGGGTTTGTGAACTATCTTATTCTTGGTATCTGAAAATGAAACTTCATTAACAAAATGTCACTTACTTTATTATTGCAAAAGTAACCTTTTGAAAATGAACTGACCATGAAGTAATAGAGTAATTTCATCTGGAATCTGCAGATAATCTGAAATAATAATGCATAAGGGCATGAAGTGCTTCTATTAATCTCTGTGGGATATTAGCAGCAAAGCCCAATGATGGCAATTTGTATATAAGAATTGTTAATAATTTAGTATTACTTAAGGTTCACGAAAGAGAGAGTCACATGTATTATTAAAAAAATAATCTATGAATGAGAGTTGTCTACTATAATTAATATAATGGCTTTTACTCTAACAGGCGCTCAGTAATATGCTACACTTAAACAACAATAATGTAGCAGTAATATATAAATCTTAAAACCATGAACTGCTTTGTCTGAGGGTGTATCACTGTGTTGGTGGATTTATGGTGATTCTAGCCTCTCACTTCAGGGACTACAAGCCTTGTAAAGACTTGTCCTTTAGGGTCATCCAGTTGTGGTAATTATTTGGGAGTTGAAAGGACTCATTAGCAGTCCCTTCTCATCTCTGATGCCGTTCTGTAAATTAGCCACTGGAAATTTCTTTAAGTACCTTTGAATTCTTTCATTATCTAGCACAAAAGGTCATTTCACAGAAAATCAAGCGCTCTGAGACCTGCTAATGTAAGGACATCCTGAACTCATGAATCTATTAAATCTATTTTCACAATCTGTTTTCACGAGTGGATGTTGTTTGTTTTTGAGGGCTGTCTGCTGCTCGCCAGATGTACTGTTATTATTTATCTAGTGACTGAATTTTTATGGTCCCTTCACAGAGGTCCTCACAAAGTATAAAGCCATCCTTAAGTAAAAAAATCCCTGATCCTGTTTGTGCTTTGAGCTGTGATCATATTTGCAGAGTGATAGCTTTGAAAATCAGCATCTCAGTACTACTTGTACAAATGTAGCACCACCATCTATCCTCTTGTGATGACTCCGTGTGAAACTGGGATCAGACTGTACTGCAACCATATTTTTCAACAAAAGCGCAAAGTAAAGAGAAATTCTGTTTACAAGCACCGAATGCAAAGAGGGATAACTAGCATTCCAAAATTTAGTCTGCTCAAGGAAAGCAAGAGCCCTCACAATCTTTTGTAAAACCCTTTTCTCCACAGGGTTTACAAATGCACCATCACAATCTGTTTGTGGGTACTGTGGGGCACAGCCTACCAAGCCAGCTCACATAAAAACTTGTGCTAGGAGCTGTTGTCAAGCTTGAGGTGCCTTGTGTACCCATCATCAAATATATTTAAAAGAAAGGGCCTCTGATGAGAGGAGAGAATACAAACCCCTTTTTAATCCATCTGAACAGAATCTACTTTCCCTTTCTTAGCAACTTTCTACTTTGTCTGCAATTCATCTCATGGTTCAGCTTTCTGACTACTTTTTCTGTTGCATTCCTGGGTTACAAGTGTGTGCCACAGAGAGAGAGCACCAATCCCTTCTGGAAATGCCTTGGGAATACCATGGAGGAAGCAGGAGCACTGGTGAGATTTTGAAGACGGAAGAGTGAAAGATAAGGTGCTAAATCTGGGACTGTGGCTGCTAAAATGAGCTGCTGAACATCAGAGAGCAGGAATTACTGCATTTCCTAAGAGTGCTGCAGAACCTCTGAGCCTTTTATTTCTAGTAATAGAAAAGAAATCCACGTGTGTCTCAATGTGTGGATGGAATTTTGTTTATTTGGGGAAAAGAAGCAGTAAAATAGCAGGTTTTGAAAGCAAGATTTTCATAAAGGCAACATTTTTTTTTATATAGATATATATACAAAATATGTATCCTCTGCTCTGTGTTTATCTGGTTTGCCCATCCCAGATCCCTTGAGCAGATAATGCTGCACCCTCAGCTCCCACAGCTTCCACCCTCAGCTCCCACAGCCTCCATCCTGGCCTCTGTGCTGTCCATTATTTCAAAGGAGCACAGCTGGGTGCTGGACTGTGATTTCTCATGCAGCCCAGATCAGGCCCATTAGTTTATTTGAAGGTTAGGACCAAGACCATAGAAGTGGATGGGGAGCTAATAGACAGACTGGTGCTCCTGCTGTGTTGTCAGGGGCTTAAACCAGGGAGAAAATAGTCAGGCACATCCATATTGTTTCTGCCTTTTGCTTCATGATTTGCAGTAGTCTCATTCATAAATGACAAAGAAACAGCTCCCCGCTGTGAGGTCCTCATACCACAGAGAGCTGTAATGAGTTTGTAACGAGATGGAGATAAGGAAGATTTTTAGTGATTACTCAGACAAATCTCTGAGTGCAAATCAGAGATGTGCTGAGTGAAGGGTATATCTTTCCATCACTCTCCATGGCTTAAACATCTGAGGATACTTAAGGTATTCTCATGGCATTATGTAATAAGAACTCTCTAAGACAAAAATGTCCTAAATGCATCTTTATGGATTTTTTTTCCCCTTCACTCTATGTCAGAATCTTTTGTAATTTGACAGCCACTAGCAGTGATTAATGGCTAGCAATAGGCCCAGGGGCATTGTATGTTTCAAAGGCAGTATCAGGAAAGGCTGTGTGATCTGGGAAGTCTTTGCTGAGGAACTCTCTCCTTGCAAAATCAAAACCAACTATTTTGCCTACATGCTTATTGAAGAGCTCCAAATAAATAGCTGGAATATAAATGAAGACAAGAGTGAAAAATAGGAGAATATTTACCTTGGAGTGTGGTGCTAAACTGAGATTTTGTTTCTGTTTCGGTCTTTTATGATAGATAGAGTATATTTATATTTTTCATAGGTATGTATATATATTTGTGGAAGTGTATACATATAAGTGCTCCAGAAAGAAATGGTTTATTTTCATTTTCTTAGAAGCGTCAGGTGTTTTCTGTGTTGAATCTTAACATAGGGAATATATATCCAGATATTAAAGTAACAATGGCAAAATAAATATTTCCAAAGATGACTCCTGTACCTCATTTACTGCTCTTTTCAAAATGTGTGGTTATGAATAAACCATTTGCTTCTACAGGTATATGCTCTGCAGGATTTCAGATACAAAAAAAAAAAAAA
>VXAC01002383.1:294384-342236 GCA_013399225.1 Rhipidura dahli
ACAGACCTTGCCGTGAGAGCTCTGCGTGGGGGACGGGGTTTATTGCGCTGCTGGTGGCCACGGGTCCGCGGCGGCTCGGTGCCCGCTGCCCGGGAGCGCTCGCAGGCTGAGCGCTGCCCCAGCCCCGCGCTGCCGGCGGAGTCGGGCGCTGCGCGGGGCTGAGCGCCGGCTGTGCCCGGGCGGGAGCTCTCCAGGTGCCGACAGCCGCTTCTCCTGCCTGCGAGTACGGCGCTGTGGCGGGGAAACCGCCCCGCGTCTGATGGAGCACAGACGGTGCTTTTCCTGCAGTGGGTTACTACATTAATAACTTCTCAGAAAGTCGGGGTTGAATGTGAAGCTCTCTCGCGCTTCCCATGCGTGACCCGGCTGGTGTGGTCCATTAATTTCTCTCCACAGTGTTGGCGCTTGTTCCTTACTGCTCACTGGGTGTCTGTGGTAGGCGTAAGCGTGTAACTTAGAAAGTGTGAAATCATTCTAATGCATAACTTGGAATTCTTTTGAACTGTTACATATTTTAGAATTAATTACACTTTATGTGTGCTGCACGATAACTCCGTGCCGTAAGCATTCGGGATGGAACAGGCTAAGTTGGAAAATAGAGCGAGTCTCATGGATGCCTCTACAGCTACCTGATGGAGTATGATTAAAAGAGAAGCCCTCCTTTGACTAACAAGTAGGGGAGATGCAGAATTTATTTTTATTGAAATGGAAGTAAAGGTGCTAGCTCAGTTGTATTAGCATGTATTAGCATTAGCATTTCCATGAATGAAATCCTTCTGTCGTGGGAATGCTTTGGAATTTATTTATTTTGGGGCAGTTACAAGTTTTTTCTTACTAAGGAAACCACAAAGGGGTGATGGTAATGCCAAGTGCTGTCGTGATGTCGAGTACTGCAAGGCTGGCAAGGATCTCTAGCAGTCAGCTACTGCCCTACTCTGAAGAAAAGGAGTAGTAAAATTTAGACTATTACTCATGTTTTCTCTCCTCCTCTTCTGCAAACCTTTAGGTCTCCAAAAGTGAGAATTCCACAGCTTCCTCAAGGGACTTAGAGTTAGAAGTGTGTTCTCCTTTGAGTCTCTAGCTACAAATGAAACTGCAGCAATTTTAATGGTTGTTTTATATATTTGATGTCTGTCACTGTGTCCTCTTTTTTTTTTTGGGTCTGGAGTTGTTGTCATGTGAATCCATAAAGTACTTGTAGCAAATCTGCCAAATTATTCTCCCATAAATGAGTGTAATTACTGCAATTTTACTCTTAGTAAAACATTTTTTCAACTTTCAGTCTATAAACTCATGAAGAGCAATGCCTCAGTGTGAGAGCTCTGTAAGGCAACTGGGAAAGAAAACCTTCTCTCGATACACATATGTTTATGCTGCAGTTGAAAAACTGTTGAGGGATTGAAATTGAAAATGGCTGGAAATGCTCTTCTGTTGTAAGAGATGAAGAACTGGCATTTTCTTTCCTAGTAAAGAGATAAAAATTCTATTGAAATACATGGTCTGTGAAGGAAGGTCATAGAATAACAGATTTAACACCCTGCCTAAATAAACTTTTAGGCATACATGTTATACACATATACAGAACACAAGGAATTTTACTGCCCTTTCTATAAGAACAGATACAGTCTGGTTTCTTTTGTAAGTTATGTCTTGAGTCATACAAGTCTCTTTTACCTTAAACATCTCAGTTGTGAAAACCTTCCCAAGAAACAAAACTACTACTCCTTCCCTGTGACCTGATTTTTTCCCACTGTAATATAGTGGTAAGGGACAGTAAGTATATTGCACATAGGTTCTAATACTGTCAGAGGAATGTTTCAATAATTATATTTTCCTGCTTGTTTATTTTTTTAAAGACATTCTGTTGCTACTAATAAGTTGATGAATAATCTGAGTGTCCCATCACTTTGAAAGATTTCTGAGAATGAGAATTTATATTGTATAAAGTATTTTAAAGGATAAGAAAAAACTGTAGCATTTGGACTTGATACTGTTCTAACCTGAAGCTGAATGAGGTTTGGGCAGATATCTGGAATGATTTAACAGCAGATCAAATAAAATTTCATTTTCTTCCTGCTGGCAAGTCAGATGAATTATAATTTTCATTCATATTGATCTAATAGGTCCAATAAAAACTGCACAACCAAAACAAGAAAGTAGGATGAGGATTCTTATTTTTGGACACTGTGCTTTTCTGGTGCCTTTCCTCTAGGCAGTTAAAGACTGTCTGTACATTCCTGTGCTCCTTACTCTTTGGAAGCAGACAGAATGAAGCTGGTCAGGGCATTTTAAAGGAATTGCAAACAGAATGCACCAAGTCCTCTGAATGTCTGGAATATGTTATAATTTTCTTCCTGCTTCTGAGTGATCTTCATGTATAGGTAGCCAGAGGCACCTGTCATAAAAAAAACCCCAATAAAACCAAATTCGGTACTACCAGAAACATTTGTTTAAACTCTTCACAAGAATTATCTCAATGTATTATTGCTGGAATTTCACTTATATGTATTAAATGGAAGAAAAGGACTTGAAAATCTCCATGTGCTACATTAAACCAATATAACACTCTCTGGTACAGGAATTCTTAAAGCATTTAGGTTGTTCAGTGACCACATTACCTCCAGCTGTAATGTCACAGTTGTAGAAACACCGTGTAGAAGTGTGTGATACAACTAACAGCAGAATTTGGTCGGCTAACTGCATAATTTCATATCCTCATCCTACATCATTGTTGTAAACTGAAGAACAGAATGTATGTCCTTCCCACTATCACAGACACTTTGTCTTGCTGTTCTCAGCTCTGGTTCTTCTCTGTGTACAGCTTTTTACTAATTGGTTTTATTCCAATCCTAAACCATCTTGATCTAAGATTTGGCTTCCTGTTAACATTGAACTGAGCTGTGTCAGGGCTGTTTGAGCTCCCAACGAGACTTGACACACCACGTTCATTTCTGGTGTAGCTCCACTAAGTTGTGTCTCAAGTGAGGTTAACTGAAGTTGACCAAGTTGTGCCCTATTTGTCCTCAGTTGAAAAGGGATGTGCTTGTGTTGAGTCCTGCAGCACTGTCTGCTCTTAAAGTATATTGGTTTTGAGTAATCTGAATCCTTCCCTTCTGGTGATATTTTAAGATGAAAAGACTTGCTTTGAGATTTGTTATTAGTAAGGAAAGTTTCAAGAAAAGAACTTTTCAAAGGGGTCCATTTTTTAATACCACAGCAAAACAAATAATAAACACTAAGAACCTTACAGTAAAAGAAACTAATTTCTGTGGTGGGCCATCTCTTTTGCAAGTCGTACAAGCATATCTTTGCATGTGACTGCTTCATAACCTAAGGATTTCCAGAAGGTATTGGGGTATCATGCCAGTGAAAAATTGGTGATGCTAGCTTGAGAAGTTGTACCCCACTGGATGCTTTTTGGGGTATTTTGATGTAGTTGGGAACGCAGATGAATACAGGAACAGCCCTTTGGTACAAGAACTGTGTATGCTGGAAGTGATGGCAGCTACTTGAGCCAAGCATAAGGAGAATAAAGCAGCAGAACATGGAGCTTTTTTGGTTTGTGCCCTTCACACCACCTTATTTTTCTTTTGAAGCGTAAGGATAGTATTAATCTTGATAAACTACCTTAACATAACTTTGGCTTCACTTAACAGTTACAAGTTCATGGGTGTAATTAAAAACAGTGGTTGGCAGTGACTGAACAGAGTAATATAGGCTATGACTGACTTGTAGTTTTAAATCAAAGCATTCTTTTTCATTTTTTTTTTGCAAACACCAAGGAAAGAAGCCCTTGGAATCAGTGTTTGGTGTTGTTTCTGCTAATGGCTTTGTGTGTTACGTTTATCAGACAGCTTGAGTTATCTATGCCTTGTCTCATTTGCTAAGTGTGAGTAATGGGACTAAACGGCAAGCAGTGCCTGCCACTTTGTTTAGGAGCTATTCCTAAAGTGTCTTTGCTTTCTTACAGAAGGTGCTATATACATATAAGATGTTGCCACTTCTGTTCTTTGTCACTGTACTGTCCTGGTGATGTGGACTGTATTTTATTAGCACTCAAGTTTCAATTAAAAATAGGTAAAAATTTTAAAAGCTCTCAAAGAGTTAGGCATGTGGAATTTGGTGAGTATTCAGTTTCTGACTTACTTAGGCTTCCTCATAAAATTCATAGCCTATTTTTTGATCAATTTTACAGCCTTAATTTTGAAGATACGTAAAAAAGCACACAAGCTTGGGTTGATAGCAAACTCAGTTGAACAAAACACTTTGGTCACAACCTATGTGCTGATCTGTCAATGTTCTCTGTGTATCTGTATCTTACTGTTTCTGTAACTTAGGTTTAGGAGGTAGCTCTGCCTTACCTGAAACTGTGAAGACATCTATGATCCAACTTGAACCTGTGCTTCACTCCAGTGAAGGCTGCCAGTCTTCTCAATTTAACCTCTTTGCAATGCTTTAGAGCCTGTCTTGAAAAGAAAGTAATTTCCTTACAGACTTGTGGTCAAGCCTGACTTTCTTTCAGATATTGAAGTTCAGTACTGTTCTTTAATGTGTCATTAATGCATGTCGGGTAATCATGTGCTTTAAAATAAAATCAGACTAAGGCTTGATGACGGGGGGTGCAAATGCTGTTGCTGTATGTTATACATCTTTCTTGAAGATGTCTTTTCTTCCCTAAGCAGCTAAGCACATTGTCCCTGAAGGTTTTATAGTCAGGATGGTTTAAGGAGTGAGTCTGATATTTCCACTCTTTTTAAAGACAGAGCACAGCCAGATTGCCATGGCTTTAACATAACTTGACAGTTCCCTTACAACTTTTCTTTCAGAAGTTTGTCACGTTAATGCTGACAGACAGATATTAGGCCAGGCAGCACAGGCAGTGTGTGGCACACATAAAACTGTGTCTTATATATTGGGAAAGAGGTATATCTCATTTTAGGAACCATGTCATGCTTAAATAATAATTAAAAAGATCATAGAAGTCTATGGGCTCCAACACACACTTAAATACTGTGGAAAGATTAAGCAGGATTTCTGTGTATGCTTGAACTGTCATGATGAGATTTATTTGGAGAAAGATTTTAAATTGTGTGTGTTTGCCACTGGCTGTAATTCCAGATGCCTCACAAGTCACAGTGACTCCATTATCAGTGTAAAATAAATTATTCTGTGGAGTCTCGTGCCTCCCACAATATGTGCAGAGAG
Organism: Rhipidura dahli; assembly: GCA_013399225.1. NCBI lineage: Eukaryota > Metazoa > Chordata > Aves > Passeriformes > Rhipiduridae > Rhipidura > Rhipidura dahli. Next base: position 299,590 of record VXAC01002383.1, read on the forward strand.
CTATTTAAATGTTATTTGGTTGTGACATATCCGAGGGGTTTTTGGTCTTAGGATTAGTTGTAAAATCTACTTACTGAAGGGATTTATATCCAAATTGGTAAATAATGTATTTCTAGTGGTTTTAAATAACTGCTGTGCTTGTTAATAAGCAAGGCAATATAGCTGTCATATTTTATTAGACTGTGAGTACAACTCTTAGATTGAGGCGGAGGCATGGGTTTATAGCTCATTATGTGTATTTGTTTACTCAGCCACCACACACGACATTAAATCACATTTAAAACATTGAATCCAGCCCTCAGGCCTCTGGCTTAGAGGATTACCCTCACCCCAACATAAACACCCTTTTAGCAAAGTGTTTTTCAGAAGGAGAAAGAAGCTGAGCAGAGAATGTTTTCCATACAGATAGCAGACATCTCTTTGACCCGTTCCTCTTCGTCAGCGCCTGCGGCATGCCCCTCATTTATAACCAGTGTGGCTGCTGACAGCTGGAGGTGACTCTACCAGGCAATGGAACTAGGTCTCATTTAAGTCTTAAACTGAGGATACTGGGAGGTTTACTTTTCTGGTGATGGTAGTTTGGAAACCACTTCCATTTTCTGTGGAAATGAAGGTAAGTTATTATTATTTCCACTCTGAAAAGAGTCACTTAAAGTCACAGGGCAGCTGATGGGGTAAAGGCAGAAGAATGTCAAATACTGTTTGATTTACTAGGTCACCTCCCAGTGTTTCACAGCTGGAAGTTCCCAGTTGAAAATTCAATTTGTGACCATGATGGTGTGCAGAGAGCAAGAAGCAATTTTATTAACAGAACAGTTCCTGTGTTCCTTGATAGTAATTACAACTTCAGAAATATCCTGTTCCCATTGAAAGAAATAATGAAAGGTTAAAAGAATAATTCTGACTGGGAGGAATCCAGAAAATCATCTAGTCAAATCTCTTCTTCAAGGTAGGACTAATTTCAAAGTTAGGCCAGGCTGCTCAAGGTGCTGTCCAGATCACCTGGGTGGAGAGATGAAACACTGCCTGGATGGATGAGGGGAGAGCAGTGGATATTGTCTACCTGGACTTCAGCGAGGCTTTCCACACTGTCTCTCACAGCATCCTCCTAGGCAAACTCAGGAAGTGTGGACTGGATGAGTGGGCAGTGAGGTGGATTTGGAGCTGGCTGAATGGCAGATCTCAGGGGGATGTAATCCATGGCACAGGGGAGGCTTGTCACTAGTGGTGTCCCCCAAGGGCTGATACTGGGCCCAGTGGTGTTTAACTTACCCATCCATGACTTGGATGAAGGGGCAGAGGCATCCTCAGCATGTTCACTGATGACACCAAGCTGGGAGGAGTGGCTGATACCCCAGGGGGCTGTGCAGCCCTTCAGCAGGGTGGAGAGATGGGCAGAGAAGAGCTTCCTGAAGTTCAGCAAGGCTGGGGGCCAACCTGCTGGAAAACAGCTCTGTGGAGAAGGACCTGGGGGTCCTGGTAGATAACAAGCTGTCCATGAGCCAGTAGTGTGTCCTTGTGGCCAAGAAGGCCAATGATATCCAGGGATGCAGTAGGAAAACTGTTGGCAGCAGATCAGGGGAGGTGATCCTCCCCTGTACTCAGTGCTGCCAAGGCACATCTGGAGTGCTGTGTCCAGTTCTGGGCTCCTCAGGACAAGAGAGACGTGGAGCTCCTGGAGCAGCTCCAGTGGAGGGCTATGGAGATGACTGAGGGACTGGAGCATCTCCCTTCTGAGGAAAGGCTGAGGGAGCTGGGCCTGTTCAGCCTGGAAGAGACACTGAGAGGGAACCTCATCAATGTCAGTATCTGAAGGGAGGGTGTGAAGAGGATGGACCACACTGTTTTCTAGAGTGGTACGAAGCAGTAGGACAATGGGCAGAAGCTGATGCACAGGAAGTTCCACCTGAAGGTGAAGGAGAACCTCTTTACTTGTGGGTAACTGAGCCCTGGGACAGGTTGCCCAGAGAGGTTGTAGAGTCTCCCTCACTGAAGATATTCCAGAACCATCTGGACACGATCCTGTGCTGTGTGCTCTGGCATGACTCTGCTTGAGCAGGAGGTTGATTCAGACAACCCACTGTGGTCCCTTCCAACCTGACCCACTCGGTGATTCTGCAGATCTGAGAACTTGTTCCAGTACTTTACTCAGTTCACTGTGAACATTGTTTTCTTATACATGGCTGTAATGTCTGTGGTGCAGCTTCTGAGTTTTATGTCGTGTCCTCTTGGCTCATTCCTCTGAGAAAAGCTTTGCTGACTTCTGTGGAACCCACCCCAGGAAACTGATTGCAAGATCATGGAGCAAATCCTTCTATAAGCCATGCTAAAGTATGTGGAAAAGAAAGAAGTGATGGGTGACAGCCAACATGGCCTCACTAAGGCCAAAATCATGCCTGAGAAATTTGGCAGCCTTCTACAACAGAGTCACAGTGTTGGTGGATGAGGGAGGAGCAACAGGTGTCATCTGCCTGGAATTGTGCAAAGCATTTGACACTGTCCCCAATGAAAGTGTCAATCCTTGCTTCTGAACTGGAGAGACGTGGATTAGACAGATGGAAAACTCAGTGGATGAGGAATTGGCTGGATGGTTGCACTCTCAAGAGTTGTGGTCAACAGCTCGATTGTTGGGACCAGTGGCAGGTGATGTTCTTTGGGGGTCAGAGCTGGAACTGGTGCTGTTTAACCTCTCTGGTGACATGGAGAGCAGGATCTAGGGCACCCTCAGTGGGTTGAATGACACCAGGCTGTGGGGTGTGGTCAGCATGGGGGAGGGAAGGGATGCCATCCAGAGGGACCTTGACAGCTGGAGAGGTGGGCCTGTGCAAACCCCGTGACATTCAACAAGGCCAAGGACCAGATTCTGCACCTGGCTTGGGGTAACCTCAAGCACAAATACAGGCAGGGTGGAGAATGGATGGAGAGCAGCCCAGAGGAGAAGGACTTGGGGGTGTTGGTTGGTGAGACGCTCAGCATGACCTGGCAACGTGTGCCTGCAGCCCAGAGAACCAAATGTATCCTGGGCTGCATCAAAGGAGGTGTGACCAGCAGGTCAAGGGAGGGGATTCTCCCTTTGCTCTGCTCTCATGAGACCCCACCTGGGGTTCTGTGTCTGGCTCTGGAATCCATAAGAAGAACGTGGCTGTTGGAGTGGGTCCAGAGGAGTTCCACAAAGGTGCTCAGTGGGTTGGAGCACCCTGGAAAGGCTGAAAGGATTTGGATTGTTCAGCCTGGAGAAAAGAAGGCTCCAGGAAAACCTTATAGCACCTTCCAGCACTGGATGGGACCTACAAGCGAGCTGGAGAGGGACTTTTTACAAGGACATGTAGTGAAAGAACAAGAGGGAATGGCTTTAAGCGGAGGGTGGATTTAAATTCAGAGAGATGTCAGCATGCCTTGTGAAGGCAGGACAAAAGCCTTTACGTTTTTCTCCACTTCCCATTGAAAAGGTATTGCTATAAAGCAAGGATTTATTTTGGGAATGTCACTGTGGAAAGTTACATTAAAATCACAAAACATTTACAATGGATCTGGGTTTTCTCAGCAAGATACTGCAGGAGTGCTGCACTTGTGGCTACAGTTTTGATCGTGTGAACACATGGAGCAGAACGTAAGGGAGATGAAGAAGCAGTGCCATCGCTGAGTTCTCCCACTGTACACTGCTTGCAACCCCCTCACCAATGGAACAGGTCATGAGAAATCTGAGTTGGTTTTGGGTCCTTTTGCAGGTCATGTCATATTCTAGCTGTCAAACATAGGTTGGGTTTTTTTAAATGCCTGTGGAACTCTAAGCACATTGCTGGAGGAACCAAAGCTTAAAGAATTGAGGAGACCTACAGTAAAGTGGTGAGAATTAGTAACTTAGAGCCCTTGCAAATATCTCATAGCAGATAGTGTGCAAGTGCCAGGCATTGTTGATACAAGCACCATTTTTTTAATAGGATGACATTTGATTTTTTTAATGCATTTAAATGCCAACCATCTTCACGCTGTGTGTGAGTCACGGTTTCAAGTGTGTAATTGTTTAGTCAATCTTCTGTTGCATTATTATTTTATCACGCTATGAGTTTGGGCTAAGTAGTTCACATTGTATCACCATCTAACTAGAAATTTCTTTATACATTTACAGAATGGGCTTTATAAGCAAACATAATGAAGGCTCCACTGAAATCAGTTTGACTGTATGTGCTTCAGAGTTGTTCTTCCCTCAGTATTATATTAACACTATTAGCAGATCCTTTAGAAAATTGATTTGCTGATCATCTAAGTGACAGGCCTGTTTGGAGCTATGCTGAAATGTATCCTTACCCATAATCATGCTCCTGTAATTAAACTAAGGATTTTCATGAGAACATGGCTGAATAGATGAGGATGCTTTTTGGGTTTCTGTTCTTTTAATCTCAATTTTTGGTCACTTTTACGCACTGCTGTGTCCCTTCCCCTTGCCTCTTTTCTGCAGCCACAGCTGCAGTGCTGCTTCCCCTTGCCTTAGCCCTTCAAACACAGCTGTGTGGCTGAAGGCCATGTCACATGTGGGGGTGTGTGTATCTTGGCCTTGCAGTTATTCCTCCAAGTTCTGCCTGGCCTCTTTTTGGGGAAGAAAGAAAACTTGGGAAGCTCTTTAATCTGGTCATCCCTGCCTGATGCTGCTTGCATTAAAAGAGCCCCTGTTCCATTGTCCTGCCTCTTGCTGGTCCAGCTGGGCTCCTGCTGTGCCACTGAGAGGCAGGAGGCACAGATCCAGCAGAATTTCTGCCTGCCATGGGCTTCTTTCTGAGACAGCGTTAGTAGAACCCCACTGCTGAGTGGGTAATGGGCAATAAAAATGATATGGGAAGGGGGAAAATGGAGCTGTGGGAGGGAGGACTTCAAGGGAGAGAGATGTGAGGGAAAGAGGAAATGAGAGGCAGAAAATCCATGTATGAGCAAGGGACTAACAAGAGGGAAGATTGCTGTGTTCTCATTATCATTTGGGAGGCAATTGTTTGAGCAGAAGAGGCTGCCTGAATCCAGAAGGCATGGTTAATTCAGGTGGTGGATGTTTTTGGACAGCCTGTGTAATGAGCCTCCTGTGTGGGTATGGTGTAATGTGTGACATGCTTGAACAGATTTTTTAGTGACAGAACCCAGATTCCTTTATGTGTCTCCTGGATTTTGGTGAATGTGCATAAATTGCTGCTGGTAAGAATGGAGAACATGGAAGAGGGGGGAAAAAGTAGCAGCAGCAATGAGAAACCTGGGAGGAAAACCCAAGGAGTGTGGGGGGGAAAGGAAGGTAATGCTTCTCCCAAGCATGTATCAGCAAAACAGTAATTAAAAATACCAAAATAATAACTTGTAGCAATTTGTAGGAGTCTTGGAAAGCTCAAGAAAAGAACAAATAGTGTTGTGGTGATAAGATTGGATACTTGCTTAGGGACAGCACCAGCCAGCTGGCCAGTCTCTCACCCATGACTTTTATCTACTGATACTGAAAAAAATCTTCTCTTTTGATCTCATTCTCTTACCATCTTCTTTGGGGCAAATATTTTTTTCTACTTGTGCCTATTTTGGTACATTTTCCCATCTGTTTACTACCCTTTCCCTGAATTTATTCTGCAGAAACAGCCTGTTTGTTCCTAGCTTTGGATTATCAGCTTTGTGCTGTTAAGTAATAGAAGAAGTGCTTCAGTTCATTTTGAGAATAATTTATGAAGATGGAGCTTTGTGGCTTTGTGTCTGTGTGTTCCTCCTTGCATATCCCCATACTGTAATTCTCATGAGAGTAAAAAGACAAGTAGAAACATTGCATGGGAGCACACTGAATTTAAAGTGAGATAAATAAGAAATTACTAGCAATTTTGAGGAAAAACAAGGGCAGAAGAATAAACCCTCTTAAAAATATAGGCAAGCAGTTATATTGCTTCCAGACAGAATAAACCAGCTATTGGTCCACTGTAAGCAGACTACCACCACTACCTTCTGCACTTGGCCAGCCTCTTGTGCAGCTCTTTGACCAAATCATGTCTAGCCTGTCCCCAGTTTAGTGTGGAAAAAGCTGGATAGCGAAAAATTTGGCCTGTATAAGTGGCAGATGTACAAATCTGTTGTGGTGCATCTGTGATATAGAGGCAGTGGGAAAGATGCTGGAGTTGTGTTTAGTTTCTTACTGTGTTTCCTTAGTTGATAGGGAATTTAGTATAAAGAGGAGCAAGGGCAAAGCAGTGCTGAAAGCAGAGTACCCCAGCCTCTGTTGGGCATGGATAGAAAATAATACTGCTTTCATCTCACCCTGCTTGGTGAAGAGATCTGCAGACCTGTCCATCTCCACTAGATATTCCCTGGATCAGAGCCACAGATCTGAGTTTGACACCTTGGCTGTAAAGCTTGGATCCAAACTCACATTATTTCCTCCTGGCCCATTGAAGAGGTCAGCACTAGGGATGAAGTCTTGGCCTAACTTTATACATATGCTTGTTCAGTTTATCTGCAGATGTGATCTTTGTTTGCATCCTTTCTAGCATAGAAGAAAAAGCTGGTGCAAGAATCTGTATGACCTGTGCCACGATGACCTTTGCTTTGATCACAGGGCTGGAGCATCTCCCTTCTGAGGAAAGGCTGAGGGAGCTGGGCCTGTTCGGGCTGGAGAAGAGACACTGAGAGGGAACCTCATCCATGGCTGTCAGTGGCTGCAGGGAGGGCTAAGAGCACGGACCGGGCTCTGCTCGGCGGTGCCGGGCAATGGGACAAGAGGCACCGGGCAAAAGCTGAGGCACAGGAAGTTCCACCTGACCATGAGGAAGAGTTTCTTCACTGTGCAGTGACCAAGCACTGGAAGAGGTTGCCCAGAGAGGTTTTGGAGTGTCCCTCACTGGGGACATTAGAGAACCATGTGGACACAATCCTGTGCCATGTACTCTGGGATGAGCCTGCTTGAGCAGGGAGCTTGGACCAGACAACCCACAGTGGTCCTGTCCAACCTGACCCACGCTGTGATGCCCTCTCTTAGTTTGCTGAACGTGTTGCTGTGCCTGGGAATCCTTGCTGTAGCAGATTGTTTGCTTTTCAGGTCCCCACCCATCAAACCAAGTTACTGCTTACCTAACAAGTGACAGCATTCCCAGTAATGACATGTCAATTTGATGTCACTGGTGCTCTGTGAATAACTGATCTCAGGGTTTTGGTGCTGAACTGAAGAGATCAGAAGCAGTTAGATACTGAAATGTTTAAAAGGTTTTGATCTTGTTATCTAAATTGAAAAGCCTGTTTGTTTTATAAAGAATCTACATGAAATACCCCATTGCATGTAGGAGGAGGAGGAGACCATATGCAGGAAGAGAATACTGGCGGCGTGCTTGTGTCAGAAGTACAAGGAGTGTGGGAGATTTATTCTCTGTTCCCTGTTGTTGCAGAGATTCTGCCTGTATTTCCCCCAGCCTACAATGATGCATAGATTTTGTGCCTTTGGGGCTGGTGGGAAACACTGTCAAATCCTCTGTAAGATTTTCTTGGAAAAAAGGAGAAGAGCACACATGCAAGCGCGTGGGAATGCCAACCATACCTGCTGCCTTTGGTTCAGACCCTGACATGAATTTCACCACTGACCCACGGAGTCTTCAGTCAGCTGAGGTAGAAGAATTGTTTCTACCCCATTGAATGTGATTAATCTGAAGTACTGCATCTCTGTACAAAACCACTTTCATTCTGTTCAGAACAATGTGGTGTATTCACCAGTTTAGGTGCTAATTGAAAATGTGGGGGTTTCTTCTTCTTTGGATTGGTAGCAAGTGTTTGTGTCCCACTGAGGGTAAGTTGTGGGGCGTGTTTGATTCACAGAACACTGCTGGTTTCTGAACTGTTTCCCTGTACTGAATGCAGTAAAGTAAGGTTTAAAAAACAAAAAGAAAAGGAAAAAAAGAAGAATCGTGACAACAAAATGATGAAATCCTTTGAGGGGGGAAAGAAGGATGGCAGTCTGGACTTACCTGAAAATTCCTCCTCCACTTGAGGTCTGTTTGGAAATGTGTTCTAGCTGCAGGGAGCAAAACTATTAACCTATTTAGAAATAGGCCCTGTACAGCTTTATTAGCATCATCCCTCCTGCACATCTTGCTGCTTGTCTTCCTTCTCTTAACAAAATGCACTTTATATGTGCACAGCTGATTTTTGTCTGGCTGGATTTCAGCTGATGTAGACTGGAAGACAGTGAGTGGGTACAAAGTTGTGATAAAAGCACAGGTCATCTCTGTCTGTGGTGAATCAGTGGGACATTTGTCTCTCTGCTGCAGGAGGGGGTTGACATCTCAGTTTCAGGATGACTGGGGAAGATATTTCAGTATCTGTGGTGAGCAAGTGAAATCTGTGACCAGAATCCTGTTGCTGTTAGCCAGCAGAAACTGTTTCACCTTGCAGTTGGATGAAATTATCTTTAAAAGCCCATTTCATAGCAGATGTAGCAATCTGTCAATAGATGCTTGTCAAATCATCCTTCTGGAAACATTGTGTGCACAACAGAATTTTGCAGCTGCCGAGGGTTTTTTAGTTGTTTTGTCAAAATTAATAACACGAATTCTTTGCATTCAGAAATCAGGTCACTTTTCTAAATTGTGGCCTGCAATGTTGCAGTAATAACCAGACATAGTAACTTTCCAGTCAAGGCACTCAAAGCTCAGTACAGTGTGGCTGTATTCCTGAAGATACATTTTTGTATTTTCCACAACATGGATGGAGTTCTTCATGCTTGTACTAATAGGTGTGGACTGTTTAAGGTGAACTGCCAAATAGTTACTCAATCCATAGTGGTTTCTTCTGCACCTCTCTGCAGGCTTGGAGATCTAATTTTGTGTAGCTGATGCAGTAAATACTGCTATTCTGTAGGGTTGGGGGTTTTGGGGTTTTGTTTGGCTTTGTTTTGGGGGATAGGGGTTTTTATGTTTGGTTTTGCTGTTTGGTTTTGGTTCAGTTTTTGATTTCTTGTTATGTTTTTTTTTTCTTTTGTTTGTTGTTTTGTTTAATTTTCACTTGTGTAGTTTTTATCTATGCAGGGGAATACAGTGGTGTAAATATATCAGTGCAGGCTGGCATGTTTGTGCACACATGCTCTCAGCAAAAGAGCCTTCCTCTGTGGATTTTCATCAGTGTTTAATTAGAGTAGTACAATTATGCCTCCATATTTCCACAGGCAGGTAGGAAATCCTTTTGAGTCATGTTTACAGCATGGAGAGCGTGCATTTTTAAATTTGCCAATTGGAGTTTCTGTTGGAAAAGCCTTAGGATCTGGCTTAAATACTTGAGAAATTACAGTAAGATTTTCATGACTTAAGTTAGCTTAAGCTTCCAGTTGGAGCCTAAAAGGTTTAAATGTTGTCCTAAATGTTACAACCTTTTACAGGTTCTTTTACTAAAGAACTTCACTAAAGAGATGTAGACTGGGTGCTGAGGTGTATGCTTGTGCAGCCCTAGATGGAGCCACATTTTGGATTTCTTTGTGGAGGGCTGTTTGATGGTGGCAGCATGTGAAAGTCAAGTTAAGTAGAGCAAGGAAATGCCATGCAATTGTTAGTGTGAAATCTGACAAACAGAACAATTTTCTACCCTTGAATGACTTAAAACCATTTGCAGCCTTAATCCAAAAAGGCTCTGCTTAAAGCAGTGTTCTGCTCTAGAGATGAACAACAGCACAATAATCAGACAGAAGTGCATGGTTTCCCTTCTCATGTTATTAGTGTACTGACTGTATTCTTTGTTTCCCCTAAATTTTGTATGGTGCAACAATCCAGAGCCTTTGGTTTTTCTGCCACTGCTTCTGTAAATAATTTAATTTCTTTGAGCTTCATTTTCTCCCCTTGTATAAAAAATGGAAATAATATTTTCCTTTGTTAAGACCTTCAGTGCCTTGAAGGCAGATTTATAACTGCAAAGCACTGTTCATTATTATTGTTTACTTTTATTAATATGTGGTGAATTAATAACTGTAATATTCAGGAAGTTAAATACTTTGGGGTGAGAAAAGAGAAGAAAGGAATACTTTCCACCTGACTTTTTTTTCTCTGCCCTTTACTTGGCTCTGTTGTTGAGGTTCTCATCAACACCAGCATTTCAGATACACCAATCTGGGAAGCTACTGTGTCACATGGGGAGGAACGATGGAAACCAAGGCTTGAGACTTCTTTCCTTTTTTAACAGGAGATGCTTAACAAATGGCTACAGACAGGAAATACAACATGACATCAAGGATAAAGTTCGCTGGAGTTTGAGGCAGGTTGCCCCTCCGTTCATACAATCTTGAGTTATCTTTTGTGCTTGGTAGCATTAACCAGATCAATTCAACCAGAAAACAAAGAGGGAAGAAGAACACCTCGTAGCTGAATTTCTTGTTCAGGTTCATTTCATATCATGGTAAGAATTGGGTAGCAAAAAAAAAAAAACCAAAAAAACCAAAAAAACCCACAAAGAAAAACCACCAAAAAACCCCACGTTCTGTCAATCTGTCACTTTGTTGATATCCCTGTTCCCTGTAGTTCTTATGGGCTCCCTCACTCCATCGTGTCCAGGCAGTGACTTCTTCCTTTCCAGATTCTCTTTCATTCTTACTTGACTGACTTTCTCACGTTTTTTCAGTTGCTGCTTCTGCCCAACAAAATCCAGCAGAATTCCTCAGCCAAACACATTTTCCCAACACAGCTGATGTGTCTGTGCACCAGTTGCTGGGCAGGTGTGAAGTTCAGGAGCACAGCCTGCTCCTAAATCCTGCCTGCCTTTTGCCCATGTGCTGACTTGCAGTCAGCCTGTGAGCTGCGGGTCTGGGGGCTGTGAAAGCCTCCTGGGAGAGGGGAGGGGGAGACAAATTGTCTAAATGAGCCATTAAAGAGAGTTCCTTCAGTATGGGGTGGTGGTGCATTGACAGGGTGGTGGCAAGGAAGCATATGTTAGGTGTTACTGTTCTGCTCTGTGGTTAAGTGTGGTTGTCATCGAGTTCTGTTTTGTCTTAGCTTCCCTGAGATGCCGGTAAGCAATAATAGCCAGCTTCTTTGCTGTCACTGGATTCACACCCACACCGACTTCACTGCCACCCTAAACCGCCACATTCTCAATTAAAATATGTTTCTGTGAGAGCTCAGTGATTAAGGAAAAAACTACCTTCCCTAAAAATCATAGCTAATTTCTAGCATCAAGTGAAATTTTCATTTTGATGGGTATGAAAGCATGGAAGGAAAGCAAAATTCACGCTCAGTCGTAGATGAATACTTCAATATTCAAAGCTGTTATGGTCTCTCTGATAAGCAGAGAGAATGCAGGTAATGAAAACAAATTTTATAAATATAATTAAATTGAAACATGTATTGTCATCACTATCTCATTGATGCATTATTTGTATAAATTGGGGCAAACTCCTTGCTGACTTAGACTGGGAGTTTTGAGATTTGCAGATGGTGTGAGTCACCAGAGACTGCAGGCAGTGTTTTTATAGAACTTTAGTTTTATTAGGTGGAAAACACACACAAGTACACTTTTCTCACCAGGAAAAAGCATGCCTAGGGCAATGGCAGAACAAACTTCCTGCAATGATTTGCAATGTGGATTCACAGGGAAAATTCACCAAGACAGAAGGTAGTGCTGTATCTATTAAATCCCTGGCCTGTTTCTGCAGTAATTATAAAAATTATTGCTAAACATGATGCACTTTTTCTTTTCCTCACCAGACTTTGCAAGTCAACAGATAGCTTGGTGTTTTGGGGTTTTTTTATTCAAGTTCCTAAATAAATACCAGATGGTCCTTATTCTCTCTCTCTGTGAAGCTATGTACAACATTAATATTTACATATAGAAATAAACTTCTCCTTTTTGTAAGACCAATCCCTGGCACATGTTCCCAAATTCTGTTGAGCTTTGTGACTAAGGGCTGGTCATTTTTCTTTGGAATGGTCTGTTTATTGCGTGGCCTTTGGAGAGATTGGGTTGCTGATGCCCCTGTGTGTGTGCATGGTTTGTAGTCCGGATTGCCACCCTGGATCAGATTAGATTGGATAACTAAAAGACAATGAATGCTTTATAAAACACTTTCATTTACAAAGGTGAAACAATGTCATTTCTTATGAAGTCTATTACATTGTTTGTCTGGAGATGAGATGAGCTGCTGTGCCCGAGATGCTGGTTAAGTGTGGCAGTGTCTGAGGTGATGCAGACCTTGAGCATGACCAGGTGCTGTCCCAGAGCACTCAGCAGCTCTGCTCAGTGTTTGTGTGGGAATCAGGCAGCTGGAACAGGAACAGGCAGGAGGTCATTCCTCTCTGGCTGTGGTCAGAGCACTGCAGCTCCCGTGAAAGTGTTGTGAAATACTTAATGGAGACAAGTACTTGGTTATTTGGGGGTTGGATGAAAGATGGCACTCAGTCTCCAGCCACTCAGCACCCCAGGGCATTAAACTGCTACAGAAGGAGAGTTATAATTGAAAGAGGAAGATGTTTCCTAATTAATTATGTAAACCCTGCTGCAGCACAGCCCAGCTGTATTTTCAGTAATTTAATAAAATTTGTTGCACAGTTACTCAGTGTGTTGTGAGCAACTGCTGATCTTAAGCTACAGTCTTACTCAGTCGTGGCTTTAGATTAAGGACAAACAACATTGTAGGATTTAAAAACACCAAAAAAAAAAACCCTACCCACCCCACTCCCAACAACAAAACAGAAAAAAAACACACCCCCAAAATGTTTTGGGAGTTTCTTTACATTCCTCTAATTCTGAGCCTGCCTAATGTTACGCTTTAAATTTTTTCACTGTAACTGGGAAATAGGAAATAGGAATGTGCTTTTCCATAAATTAAAATGGATATTTTCATGTCATCACCAGACTTCTTTTTCTGGAGATTTAACAAAATATAAACTATTATGGGACTGTTTTTGAAATGAAATTATAAGAGTTGAGGAGGGTTTATTTTTGTCAGCCTCCTTCCAGAGAGACACTGAAACTTTTATTGAAGAAACTTTCCTCCAGTCATGTGTGCTTGATACCAGACCTCAATCTCTTTCAGGTGTAGCAGGAATGTCTCTCTCAACATTGTCATGACTTGCAGGCATCTCAAAAGGTTTGTCTGTGAGAGTGTTGCATTTACACTTACTGGTTCTGTGAAAACCATGTGCTCAGTACCTGTCAGATGGGTTTCAATGCACTTACATATAATGCAGGCATAACATAAATTATGTGCCAGCAAATAGAGTAGGGTTTTGGCTGCAGACCTGGGCATGTTGGTGAAATTAAAAAAAAAAAAAAAAAGATGAAAAGAAAGAGAAAAATACAAAAAAATATGTGCAGTATATTTGAGTCTAACCTCTTTTCCATCCTTCCCCCTTCCTGCCACTGCTGATATCCAGCTGCAAAGAGAACCCAGTTACACCTGTGTCTGACTCATGGGGTTGTAACCCTCTTAGCAGTTGGTCCAGCTGGAGAATATAAAGACCTCTCCAAGAAGTATTAAATACAGAGGTGTTGTGAGCCTTATTCTTCACAAATGTGCTGCAAACCCCTCACAGCTTCTCTGAGTTGCTCTTTTACCATTGCAGATCTAATTCCTAACTTGAAGAGATACTGCATCCGTAGGGAGAAATGCTTCACTTGTAATCACATTTTATAGTTCCCTTTGTGGTTTATTCTGCCACTTCGACTTGTCATAGTTGAATAAATTGAATTCTGTGGAGGGCTCTTGTAAAATGCCACACTTTTGATTTTTAAATGTGCTTCGTTGTGATGAATGCAGCATTAGAGTGGGATGCGGAGTGCTGCTGAAATTTGTGGATTGTAGCTCTGGGTTTTATTCTTGAGCCTCTCACCAGATTATTATGGCTCAAGAACAGGCCCTTTTCAGGTTTTCTGCTCCTGCCTTCCATCTCTGCTAAATGAATGTGTTGTGGCTATGCAGCTGGTCCGTGCTGACACCCAGTTGGTTCATTTTTGAATAGCCAGGCAAGCAGGCACGTTGTAACACATCATGGAAAGGCTGTTGCACTCTACTAATTACCAGGTTGCTGCCTTGTACTTCCATCATTTTTTATTAAGAGCAGAGACTTCGGGTTGTAACGTGTCTAAAAGGGAATAATTGTTTTAACATCTATTTATGTGGTGCCTGTCAGTGAGCTTTCCCTCCTTGGGTGAAGCAAGACAGAAGCAGAATAAAAGGTATTACTAGAATGCAAACACAGATTTAAGAATGTGCTTTGAGGTTTTTGAATGAAATATGCTGAGGATCATTACAGCTGTTTTCTTTCCAAGAAAACAATCTTTCAGGAAAACACTAGCTCTTCACTAGAGATAACACAAGACCTTCCAAGCAAATGCTATCAAATGGTATTATTTTTATAGACAATTTATCTGCTGTACTTTAAAAGTACCAGTAATTACTAATTACTGGTAATTTCCTCCATTAATGGATGGGTTGGGTGTCTCTATCCATCCCTTAATGGAGGAAACCAAAGGACCTGAACAAAAGATCTCTCTCCATTAGTGAGGTGTGAAGCAAAGTTCTAAAACCTGCCAGAATTTTGGAAGGGCATGTTTGCTCTTTACCTTTAGAGGAGTGTGCTTGTTAATGAGTAGTGTCTAGCTGGTTCAAATGGAACTAATTCAGAATTAGTATCTGAGGTAGGTTGAACAACTAATAAAAATGGACTGTTTACATGCTAAACCCGGAACATCTTATCAGATCCATCTCTGTGTTTCAGGCAGCTAATGACTTTTTCCATCAAATCTGGAGATTTGATCCAGATCTGTTTGTGAAGTGGTTTTATGTCACGCGGAAATTTGAGAAAAGAATTCTTGCCGATAGGAGGGAAGAAATGTGGAAAGCAGCAACACTGAAAAGGCTGTAGATACGACTTTGCAGAGTGACAGATTAATGAGTTCTAGGTGTCACATGTAGGAGTGTCCCATGTTTTGTTTTAACCACTTAGTTCTAAAGGGAGTGTGTCGGGGAAGCTATTTTTCCGTGTTTTCCCTGGGAAGAGAGGAAGGCAGTCAATGCATGTAATTAGTCCCTCAAGGAAAATAAATGTTTGAATGGGCATTCATTACAGGACTTGAAAAAATTGTTTTTCAGATAATTGCCTTCGATGAACTTCGGACAGACTTCAAGAGCCCCATCGACCAGTGCAACCCGGCGCACGCAGTGAGTACAGCCAGGGCCTGTGGAGCTGGGGCTGCTCCAGAAATGGGGAACACTGAGCTGTCAGTGAAGGATGAGCCTGGAGATTAATAGGGAGTCTCTTGTGAAGTCAGCTGTGGTTTTGGAAAATTGATTTATTGGGCCAGTCTTAGGAAGCCAGATGGTGATGTTTATGTTAATGGCTTTCCTCTTTGCTGAAGGAGGCAGGAAGGTAATTTGGAAATTCAAAAACTGAAGTATGTCATGGGATGCTGTTGCTTTCTTTTATACCTTTTCATTCTGTGACATAAGATTTCATTTTCAGAATAATTTGCTTTCTCTCTGTTTGAGCATGGGATGGTCCATGCTTCTCCCATACTATCTGTATCAATGACCCAAAAGAGATGCAAGCCTGGACTTCTCTGTCCCATGGCAGGGCTCGAGGTTCTCCTGTGGTTTTGGAGTAAATAACATATCCTTCTGTATCTGCTGTGGAAAAGCAGTAAACACCTGGGACTGTGAACTCAGTTTTAACTAGTGAACCAAAGGTGCAGCCTGGATTTATGCACATCAAAATTCCTCTGATCATTAAAGCTGTGATCTGAGGTGATTGGGCTGAGAACAGCCACACGGGTCAGTTTGTGCCACGAGAGCTGACAGCAGAGCCTGCCTCCCCATCACCTCACTAGGAATGACAATGGTCATGACAGGGCCTGAATTTGATCTCCACAGAGGGTCAAGTTCTTGAATTGCCTACAATTGACAACCGGATTCATTACTAGTACTTTGCCATTTAACTTTGTTTCATAACTCAGCTGAGGACTTGTACTGCTTAGACCACTGATGATTTTAAGCATAAACTTTATAATCCTAGAATACATCTTTTTTTTTAACTGTTCACTAACACATAAGCAGAGAATAAGAAGAGAAGAAAGAAATTATGTGAAGAAATCTTATAGAGGACATCAGTGGATGTAATCTGGTTTTGAATTTACTGGCAGTAATCTGATTTTCAATTCACTTTATCTGTTTTTACTTCCCATCTTGAGAACTGCAGACTGAATTTATGTGTACCAAATTCCAGTAAATTGTAAATTGTTCACTTCCTAAAACTTGAGATGCTCTGTGGAGATGATTTAATCTTATTTTAAAATCGTAATGGAATTGGCCTCCATGATTTAAAAAAAAAATTAACAAGTCCCTTTTTTTGTCATATTAGTGGTGCAATCAAAAAGTGAATCATAGTGTTTCTGGTAAAGCACAGCAGAATATTCTGTGATTGGTTCACATACTTGACTTCCATGAAAATTTCTGTGATAACTCAAGCAATAATCTGAGATTGCTTTTTTCTGCACAGTATACATATTGATGCCTTTTATATTGTCATAAAAGGAAGGTTTTTAGTGGGCCTTTCTTGTATCTTTGGTCAAGTGAATTTCCTTTTTCCCTATGCACAGTGCCCATATTCCATTTACTTGGTGGGGCAGTTTTCTATATTGCACTGTAAGAGTGTCTGAAGTTTGCCCGCATGTCCGCAATGTTTTCATGACAGAGGGTTGAGCCTTTTTGACAGGAGGAGGCTGAATTAAAGACAAATCAGAGGCAAAAACAATGGCAGTCCTGAGAATTTAATTCAGATTTCTTGGTTTGCTCTCTGTTGCCTCAAGTTCAGAGACACATTTCCTACCTCTCCAAGGCCAGCTGCAGTTGGCATCTGTCTTTCCCTCTCCACTTCTAAAAGCAAGGGAGCTTTCTGCAGCTTCCCAGGCACATCCACACACATCCATTCTCCTGTTTGCAACTGTGAGTCTAAAATTTCTGACTCTCTTTTAGCTCAGAGACTCCAAAAAGAGGCACAGTGTTTTTCTGGTGCCTATCAAGATTCCACTGCCTCGTCTTTCCAAAATGATACCTTTTTTAAAAAATGGCTTTAACTTGGGGACAGGAAAGGAAAACAGGCATTTATTTGGAGACTAGAATTAAATTTGCCACAAGTGTGAGTTTTAAAACATTTGAAAAGCAAAAAGCTTAGGGAGACTTGGCTTCTCACACTGGTATAGTACATTACCTGTTCTGAAAAGTCCACTGTTTGGAGTATTTTTTTTTCCATGTCTAGATGAAAATACCAGATACTCTTCTGAGGACAGCAAGCCCACTCTGCCTTCTGCAGTGAAACAGTAGAACCTTCCACAGTAACTCCAGTCATGGGGTTATGCAGTGAAATCTGGTTTTGCTGGTGAGCTCCTCACTATGAGCCATTGAAAAGAAAGCCTGTCTTTGATTTGTCTTCCTCCTGTGAGTTGAGCTTAGAACATCTTTTGAGTCACAATGCCTGATTACAGTGATTTTCAGTATTTATGAATGCATCTGATGTTTAAAGTGGCATTTTTAGGACATTTCAGATGTTTTTCACTAATGTGTTAAATCCTAGTTTTACATGTTCAGGCACCATTTTAGTGATAGAGGAAGAGGTGCCACGCAAGCTTCACTGTTGTTTTTCCCACTCAGATTTATCTTGAAGCCAGAGGTTGGCTACCTGAAAATGCGAGACCGAGTCTCTGTGGTATAAATTGGCACAATTGGATAGAGCCAAAAATGCTGACCTAAGAAAGAGTTGCAGCCTCTGGCTGAAGGCTAACACAGACTTGAGTCCCCAGCTGATATTGTTACACCCAGTAACAAATGAAAAATAACTTACTGGGACTTAGAAATGGGAAAATCATTCGGCTGCAAGCAGTAGGTAAGAAGTGAATGCTGTCGTTTCAGATTAATAACACGTGTTGCTCCACTGCAGCCATTAATTAAAACACTGACCCCTTGTAATTGCAATATATTGTCTTAATTTATAACAGCAGCTAATCTCCTGCCTTCCCCTCTCTCTCTCCTGACAGAGGGAGCGGCTGAGGAATATTGAGCGGATTTGCTTCCTCCTGCGAAAGGTGAGCATGAACCAGCCAAGGATTTGTGAAGTTCATGAGAATTAAAGCCATCCTGTGGCAGCCTGCATTTATTTCCTCTTTGATCCTCACACTCTGTTGATGGAAAGTTGGATTCTACTGTGAAGTGAAAGTCATGATGACCTTGTAAAGGACAGAGTAAGACAAATTATAAAAGGTTGGCATAATAAAGGGTGTCTGGATAAAAACTGAGCTTCAGAACATCAGCTCACTTATTTTGGATCAAGCTTTTCCAAGGTGGTGAGTCGTTCTGCAGTTGCAGCTGGGGGTTCTTTTATAGTCCTATAAAACTGCTGTTATTGTTGTAGCACAGGCTTTAAAAATACCCTTTTCTTGAACGGTGGCTTACCATTTGACATGCTGAACATTTTTATTAGTTACATATCTAATATTCAATGTTTCTGGTTGAAGGAATAGAGTAGTGTGTATTTTAGCCTGCTGAAAGTGAGATGCTGAGTGCCTCAGTTTCAGATTTAATGGAGCTGATATGTTGTGGGTTACTTATCTGTGGCTTCAGAGGGTGTTTTCATAAACAATCTTTTTTTTCCTGACTGTGTCCCATTGAAGTAAAAACAATCATACTTCCAAACTACTTCATTCTGTGTTTAAGTTTCTATGTACTGTGTTTTGCAGGGTGGTAATGAAGCCTCCTAAACCCTGCATTTTTCCTTTGAAAGGTCATCACTGAAGCGTGGACTGCTGAACACACCCCAACCAAGCTAAGAGCTGAATTCAGACAGGGTTCTAAGAAACTGGGGGCCTCATCCTTAGAGGTTTTGGGAAAGACAGTGCTGGGGATCATCACTTTGGGCTGATCCATGTAGAACCTCTGGACTGTCATCCTCTGATCAGTCAGAACCTGAGTAATGTCTGTTTGGCACCACTGTGAGCGTGGGACTGTTAGGAGTCACATTTAAGTGCTTCCTGAGCCTGTTTATGACACTTGGGATATGAAAGTAAGAGAAAATACTTACCACCAATAGCTTTCCACTTTATCAAGTAGGCAGCCAGCCAGTCTCAAGCTGTGTCCCGGTTTTTTGGACATAAAGCAACTGTTGAGTTGGTAATGGTTTATTATATGTGAGCCCCACGGGAATGCCTTGCCTGCATCAATGTTTAATTTTTATTGAGCCTCGGCCTCGTTGTGAGCAGCAAGATGGAGCATTTTGGCTAATTGCAGCCTCTGCATTCATAAGGGATTGGCTTGCTTCTGGTTCACTTAAATGGTTTGTTAATTCAGCTTCTTCTTCTAAGTTCTTTGGGGACACATTTGTTTTAATTGAGAGATTATATGCAAGAAGAGAAGGGTGCAATAACTACAGAAATTTGTAGCCTTCAAATCTTGACAACCACTAAAAATAGTTGTGTTTTATGAAGTATAGAGGAAAATTGAGGAAAAACAGTAAAGAATCGAGTGCCAGCTATATTGATACAGGAAAACAGCAGTTAGGATGCTTCCAGCAAGTACTAAATATATCCTTCAATATTGTGTGACTTTAGGGTCTGTTTCTGTTTCTACGAAACAACAACATACCTGTTTTGAAGTCAGGAAGTTCTCTTAAGGGGCTTTGAAAGCAGTGCTATCTTGCTATTTATGGCACTAGAACTTAATGTCTAAGAGATGACGTAAATTTGTTTTTTTGAAGAGGTTATAGGTGGGCTATAAAAGTATGTTCAGTTTCATTATACGCTGGTTTTAGAAGGGATTCTTGGGAATTGTTAAGTGGGCATACATTATATAAATCTGATCCCAGTGTGAGCAAAGACTTTTTTTAAGGATGTATTTTTGGGTTTACCTCCAAAATACTTGGAGAAGTTTATTGTCAGACGGTGACCAGGTATGTGATATTTCACCAGATATTACATAACTTACCTAAGTTATTTACATTTTCCAAAATAGAATGGAGGACGTAACTGTTTGGCAGCCAGGCATTTTCTGATGTTTGCTTTAGGGAAATGTTTGTGTGTCATTAAAACAAGCAGGGTTTGTGTGAAGCAGATACACATGATGCTGGCATGCACACATGCAGGAGCACATGAGTCCTTGTTTCTATGGTGCTGTAGGATTAGATAAGCCCAAATTTTCTGGTTACTGGAGAATGATTGATCATGCATAAGGAAGCTGCGAGCGTTTCATAGCCACAGTCAGATCCCTCCTACCCTGAAGTAGATGAGAAGAAGGCTTATTTTCTGAACCTAGCACCTCCTGAGGTTCTCTCAGACTGCAGATGGCTCATTTTATTCAGTGGTGTGGGGCTTTCTAGGATAGATTTGTGCTGCAAACTGTTGAATATCCCATTATGTGGACTCTGATTGCCGTACAAGTGTCGAGTGATTCACATGGGACACACACCATTCTGAGCAAATGCCATGGAGGCTTTTTTGCCTTTGTTTCCCTAAGGATGTGATTCCATGGCTCGCTGCAGTGCTGTCCAGAGGACACAAACTTGTGCCAGGTGGGAGCAGAGCAGTGCAGAGCAGTGCAGAGCAGTGCAGAGCAGCTCAGGCTTCCTGGGCTCATCAGCCCTGCTGAGGGGTGCACTGAGCAAGGTGTGCCTGTGAGGTCTGCCATGATTTTTACAGTCAAATATTTTGTTGGGGTCGTTAAAATGTATTCAGTTACTGATGACAGCAATATTGTTTAATTGCAATTGAAGTTGTATTTCAAGAAATCTATCTAACCAATTGATTCCTTATTTTTTAATTCCTAATTGGTATTTACATTAGCACTAAGGACAATTAGGGATTTCCTAGATTAAAATACAGTCAAATTCATTAATCAACCACTGTAATATGATTACTTTACCTTGGAGGAAATTTAAATTAAATTTTGATTAGGTTATGCATCATAATTTTTGAATTAATTCAATAAATCCTTACTAAGAAGGAGAGTTGATTGAACTTCTTGCTCACTGAACACATTTCAGATTTCAGTTTGCTCATGCCAGACAATATTCAACAATATAAATAACCTTTCTCCAATTATCAGCAAATATTTGTTTCTGAAGCCCATTAAGCTAAAGTAAGAGTGATTTATGAACATCAGACCTGGAACTTAACTGGGAGGGAGTTGAGGTAGATAAAAGACAGACTTACTCATTTTTCTAATGTAGTGCAGCATTTTAGTTAAGTTATGCCTGAAATTCCTAAAACTGCAAGTGTAAGAAAATACCAGAGCTCAATCCTTTTTCTTGATTTTATTTGGGTTTTGGTTTTCTTGTTTATTTTTTTTTCAGCTCCTGAAGGGATGATTGGAAGAGAGTAAATTCAGCAAGAAATCTAACCACTGGCAAGGTGACAATAATCTCAAAGATGTTCCAGATGAACTTGAACTGTCTTGAAAAATACAAACAAATATGCAGAGCAAAACCCCTGCAGGGACTGAATTTGAATAACCAAACTTGGCCAGTTCATCACTCCAGTACTAGTAGTAGTATAGCAGATAGTAAATCAGGAGCTGGGATGTTTAAAACAAAACAACACAAACCTAAAAACCTCTTCACCTAATATTTTTTGGAGCAAGTTTAAATGTTTTATCTTGGTGGTTGGGCAGTGCCAGTGCTTGGTCTGGTCTTGTACCTCTGTCACTGTGGTTTCCAGTGGAGCTGGATCTGCTGTAGAAATGGTGGAAACTTGTTGTGTATTCTATAGTTCTGGTGTTTACCAGATTCAATTCTGGTTTTTACTACTTGCAAAAATAAAATAAAAGATCTATTTTAAGGTTATATTTCATTATTTGGTAAATAACCAAACCTGATGTTTCCTCAAAGAGCAATTGTAGAAGCCATTCCATTCAGACTGAGATAAAGTAAATAAAATGTAAGAGCCAGAGAGGGTAATACAGAATTCCAAACACCTGAGCATCTGCAGTTTTGTTTTGTACATTTCAATATTTACCTATTCTGTAAAAATTTAAAATTACTCACATGTGTGCAAGTAACAGTAATCCAGAGACATGAGCAAACAGAAGCTTGAAGGGTTATGGGTTAACACCACAGGTTCAGCTGTGGACAGAGCAATCTGAGGGTGAAGATAAGGCTTGATACCCTGTCTCTCATGCCTGTTTGTCAGCACTGCATGCAGACTCAGTTTGGACAAAACCCCACAATATGTTCAGTGAAACATTACTGAGCTCATTGGATCAGCCAACGAGGAGCAAGTTAGCTTTTAGTCTTTTCCTTAACAGCAGAAGAGGCTTATTTGAGCATGGAAGTTCTTTTTCTTTGTGTGTGTCTATGTGAAATCAGCACTGTTAAAAAGTAGCCCTGTCCTTCCTTGTTTACCCTTATTCAGCTGATGGTTTTCCCTGCACATTTTGGACCAACGTGCACTGGAGTAATTGCCATATGAAATAATTTTTTTTTGCTTGGACCTTAATAGGACCATGTAATTTTTTTTCTTGGACCTTCACCTTGCAGTGGCTCCTACCACTCCCTGCACGCAGCAGCTGCAGTGGCCCCTCTCCTTTGGGGAGCGTCAGGAGTCCCAGCAGCTCACTTCAACTGACTGATCCCATTCTTTTCTTCCTGACAAATCTTCTGGCTGTTGCAAGGAGCCCTCTCTCTGTTGTTCTGCCTCGTAGTCACTGGCAAGCCTGAGCTAATGCGATGGATTTTTAAGAGCGTGATTTTGGGGATGTCTGTTGGTTGCTTCGTCACGCATTTAGGGATTTATGGATGTGTGACGTTCTTCTACCCAGTCTGCAGGCTGGCAGTCATTAGCAGAGCACTTCTGTAAGCCTATAGCATGGCTCATTAGAATGCTTAATGTGAGGTTACATAAGCAAATTTAGCAAATGTGATGCATAATCACAAGGAATTTTGGAAGCGGTGTACAATCATCCATATTGTAAGAAGGAATCATACTTCCTCCCTCCCCGGGGCTGAGAAATCTCCTAAGGGGAAGCTACAGCAGCAAGACAATCAGTTTGTTGTGAAACTGGGAATAGCAGCAACAGTCTTACCTTGGTAGTGCTATACATTTTTTACGTCCTCCATAAACATGTTTTAATTCCCTCATAAAGTTGGACTTAGCAGGAAAAGAAAATGATGCAGCTTAGCCACACTTAGAGGGATAAGTCTGCAGGGTTAATGCATCCCTGGTTTCCTCCTAACAGACAGTGGACACTTATACTTTGAAGTTTAGGTGTTTGTGTTATCCAGGAGGAAAACAGAATTTTCAGTCTAGTCATAAGGCATTTTTGGGCTGTGGAAATGGCAGTGATATTCTGCCTTGCAGGAGAAAGAGGCCGATGTTTCCAGAGCTCTGATAAACTGCTGCTGTAACAAAGATCACAAAGGGAACAAAAATATGGCCGTGTGTGACATTTTTCCTGTTAGCAGTGATTGCTGCAATGATGGAGCACATGAACTGTGCCTGCTCTCATTAGAGACCAAAGAGTTCATCATTGTTCCTGGCTCCTCAGCACGTCGTATTTCTTAATGTATCCAATGCTCTCTCCTTTCACACCCCATCAGTGTGATGAGACTGCTGAGTTTTGAGTAATCTTCTGGGCAGCAGGAAAACTGTCAGGAGACCCTTTCCCACAGAGTGATGGGGAGCATGAAACCCAGTCAAGAGGCAGGGTGGATATCTTCTGAAGAGTGAATGTAAAAGTCTGTGTGTGGAAAATACACTGCGGATACCCAGGTGGTTGTTCAGTGTCTCCCTGTGACTTAGGGGAGACAGAAGGTTGTAACCAGGCAGGCATTGCTGTGTATAAAACTATTTAAGTAAATACTATGAATTTTTCAGATTATTTTTATCATCTCAAGTGCCTTTCTTTTTTTTCCTCCCCAATCTTTGCACTGCAATTCAGTGGTTCAGAACAGAGTTGAATCCTTTTGTTTGGATCACATTAGGTAGTTTTGCCAAAATCTGAACTTGTTATTAACTGGCCTGATAAGCAATGTGAATCTGAAACAGGTGTTCATTGATCCTTTTTTTAGAGGTTTAAACATATGATCTGTTATTGGGACTACGGTGATATTCTGAATTAACATTATCAGATGAAAACTTCACATTTTAATAGTGTCTTTAGTCAAAAGGGTAGTTTTAGGCTGTTTCGTTTGTCTTCTTTCTGGAAGAAAATATAATACAGAAGCAACTCTGCTTTTGCTGTCTTTAGGTGGATGTTCTGTTGTCTTATGTTTTGCCACTTTTTGAGTTTTGCATTTGGTTCTCTTAGTTGGATACTTTGATCTTTTAAAGGTCGTGTTGTGCTTCAGCCAGAGATGACTTTCAGCAAGACTGAGCTCTCCTTTTCCATAATATTCACCTTGGTGTTTGTGTTACAGCAGTGATTTTGGTCTCAGGTAAAGTATAAAGCCTTGTTGTGCCAGATGCTACAAAACCCACATGGTAATAAATATGAAAAGTATTTGTTTGCACTCACAAGACATGTACACAACAGGAAAGAAAAGGTTGCACAGTTGTTCTGATGATAGAAATCTTGTTTTTGGAGACCTACTTAGTTTTGTTGTTAGCAGGCATAGCTTGAATTTTTTATTTTTAAGCTAAAAATGAAGCTAAGAATTTGTTTGCTGTTTTTGAGGGGCCTGATGTTTTGTTGTGTCAATAATTGCATGGGGTCTCGAATCTCTACAGCAGCTGTTCAAATCCAGTCCAGTTTGGGGTCAGACTCGAACTGCTGTGGTCACACTGATGATTGTTGGGAGTAAAATGATCTGGTGTTGTACACTTGGAGACCTGGGGTGTTTGCTCTACAGAAGTGCCAATAAAACAGGCAGTAAGATGAGACACATCTCTGTCAACACCACAGTCAGTATGAGCTACACCCCTCTGCTGCACACACACACACAAAATTAGCTTCCAGACTGCCTCAGAAGAAATTCCAGAGTTTGCATGCAGCCCCTGGAATAAAGGATATTGCTGTTTCCAAGGCACTGATGAGATCTGCTGATTTTGTTGGATGTAAGCTTGCCATGCTGTTCATGTTCTGTCAGTTAGGATTTAGATTGTGATTGCATCATCCTTCATAAAACTAAATTCATCGAAGTTCTCCTTTTTCTGAAGTGCCCCAAAACTGTTTCAAATACATTAGACTTTGAGTGTGTGTGAGAAACCCTAAACTGGTGTGTATTTCAGTACTCCATCCTTGTATGAAACTTACTGCTAAACTTCTATTGCATGATAAATCCAACTTCTGAGTGGCTCTGACAAGATATTTTTACATTTGGAGAAAGTAACTTTACGCTTCAGGGATAAAATTTTAAGTTGGCTAAAAATGTATTAGTATAAAAATGTATTAGTAACAAGTTTTAGTTTATGAAAGTCATGACTTATGGTGGAGTTCTTTTTAGACAATTTTCACACAGCATCTCTCATTAGTCAAAAGAGGCAGGAGAAAAATGCTCATGTAAAACCTTCTGCTCATGTAAACAGTGGGGCTGTCCTTAGGTTGTACAAGGAAAATAAAGAAGAATATAACTTGACAGGAGAAGTGGAGACACAGGAAAAAGAAGTAAAATATTTGTAACTGAAATATGACACACTTTCACTAGCTTTTTGTTGTTTTAATTGTTTTCTGCAGCTTGCCTAAATGAGGATGGAGTTAATATATTCACAGTGATTCACACCTGGCAGAGTTTTTGTTTGCACCCAGAAGGATGGAGGACACAATGGTTTTCCCTGAATCTTGCAATAGATTTCCAGTACAGACAAAATTTAGGCCTTCAGTACCTTTGTTACCAAGCTGCCTTTTCCAGTTCTGCACTCTGACAGGCAATTCAGTACAGATCCATCTAAAAGCTTCTCTGTTTCCCTCTCTTAAGTCTTTTCTGCCCACTTTTTTTGTTACATTTGTTATCTGTGAAGTGTGGAATGGGATAAAATGGGACATGCCCTATTCAGTTAGTCTTTTGGGCCCCCACACAGTTTGATTTTCATCAGAAAGAGTGGAACTTGGCACAGTAGCTGTTTTGCAGAACTGATAATAGAATTGGGATCAAAGAGCTGGCAGTATTTGTACTTTGTACACAAATAATCCCATGAATGTTGCTTGACTAGAGATAGTGCATCTCTTCTTCACACTTTTTGTTTTATTTTAAATAGATTGCATTTGTATTTGCTAAAAATGTATTACTATTGCAGTAAAAATACCGAATATAATCCCTTTTGTCCTTTCTTTGGATGCAGTGTCATAGCTGGAAAGAAAGTCCTTAAAATAGGAATAAAGAACTGAGGGGAAGTGTAGTATTTCTGGCAGGCAATTCATTCACTACTGACACTCATTTATTAAGTGCATTGTGCCAACACTATTTTTAGTCAATTTTACAAGTTCCTGAATTCAGCACTTTTCAAAAGTTAGAACATAACAATTGTTATTTTTAGCAATAATTGCCTAAGGATGTCTGTTTGCTTACCTAGGGATAATGAGAAGATAGATCCTGCTGTGTCTGCCAGGTGCTCGTAGCAGGGGGAGCTTGTAGGGGGAGAAGTTATGGAAACTATTGCAAGAGTGAAGAGTTCAAACTTGTAATTCAAACACAGTTTGGTCCTTTTCCCTCTTTTACTCCAGGGGGGAAGTAAGATTTGCCAGAGTGATGCCTGATGAAAACTGGAACATCCTTTGAAGGGAGATATTCATAGTGTTATTACTCATGAAAATATTTATGTATAAAACTATTTCAGCTTCACTGACTATATTTTGCTGCTAATCTCATCTCTAAGTGTTAAATCAATAATCAAAGTGCCAAACAAAGTACCACCCTGTAACTGGTGACCTCTTGCTCTACAATTCAGCTTCTCCCAGCCCTGCTCTGGAGGGTGTGTAAACATAAGTCCTTACAGTGGGAGAACATCACGAGTAACAGCAGAATAAGCTGAAGATGCAGCAAAAATGTAGATGAGTAATGTCGTCTGTGCTGTGCTCCTGAGAGCAGTATGCTCCTCAGCCACTTGGGGTGATGCAATTTATGCATCTGTTCCTCAGAGCTGTGTGGAAATGCTGGCAGAATTTGACTTGCTAATGGCCTGCATTTGCTCTAATTCAGTATGCAATAAAGTAAGTATTTGCATGTTCATAGAACGAAGGAAGTTAAAGCAAAGGTCACTGTCATGCTTAGCAGAATGCTGGGTGTGGGTTTCAGTGGGGATCACACCCTATAGAGCTCCTGTGCACTTACAAGAAGCAATAGAATTCCTAAATGCAGAACGCAGTGATTTTACACCGTACCTGTTTATGGATGCAGTGTTTTTCTGCTGTGATTTAAATGTCCTACCTCGCATCTCAATGCTGGTGTTTTCTATGAAGCTCTTGTAGTGCCAGGGAAGGAGATGTCTCTGCCATGTCTGCACTGCACCAAACCTGCCTCCTCAGACTGAGCCTTTACACACCCGACACGGAAACAGCCCTTCAGTGAGCGCTTCGTTTTCGGCATTTTTGGAACTGTCAGTCTTAGGCAGACCCCCAGGAGAAGGCCTGAGGGCCCTTCCTGAGCCGTGCAGATGGCTGAACTTCATTTTGATCATCCCTGAGGTTTCTGTGCTCCTGGCCCTGCCTGTGAGCTGGGGGGCTGGTTTTGTAGCTCCTAACAAACAGCTGCGGTGCTAATTGCCCTTCTCCCCAGCTTTGGGTGAGCAGACAAAGGCAGCAGGAGCTCCTGGAATAGCCCAGCTGCGGGGTGTCCTGGCTGGTTGTGCCTGAAACACAAAAGTGAGGTAGGGCAATGTGGGGTTTATTACCCTGTTTTCTGCCAGCGCTGTGGAAATGAGAGAAGTTTGCGCTCTGGGGTTGCTAACCCAGCTTCTGTTACTGGTTCTGAATTAGCCTTAGGAAAAGGAAGGTCATAAAGATGTCTCCTGATCCCTGCTGAGTGGAAAAGAACAGTTTGCAGAGGAGATACACTTGTAAGATCACAGCACATCTGCCCTTAATGACGTGCCTTCCAAGGATGGGCAACTTCTTGAATTGTGCTGCTGCCCTGCAGACCTTCCAGTCTTTTTTAAAATCCGTTTCATAACCTCTCTACCTGTTGGCTGCTATGACCTCCCATGGGCTCTGCAGTACCAAAATATTTATAGATACTCCTGATGAATGTCCTGTAAAGACCTGATTCTCATCCATCACTCCTGTTGAACTTCTTGCTGGTCTTAAGAAAGAGATATTCTTTAGATATTCTAGTCATAAACCAGCTCCAGTGGAATCTATAGATATTGAATATAATTATCCCCATGTTGCAGAAGAGAGAAGTGAGACAATGAGAAGTGAAACGATAGGCCTAAATATAGATGTGTTTAGTAGCTGAGATGGAAAGAGCATCCAGAAATCCTATATTTTAATATTAGATCTGGTACTGTGTTACAGATGGATATGGAGTGAGAATAGTAATTAGGCTCTTTGTGTTACTCATTTCATTGTCTGGTATTTGTGCTGTGGGGTGACTTATGTTCACATCCCCTTAAAAG
Source organism: Rhipidura dahli (assembly GCA_013399225.1). Lineage (NCBI taxonomy): Eukaryota > Metazoa > Chordata > Aves > Passeriformes > Rhipiduridae > Rhipidura > Rhipidura dahli. Next base: position 328,087 of record VXAC01002383.1, read on the forward strand.
AAATGTTTAAAGGAATTCCAATGGCTCTTTAGAATAATTAAATTACCTCCACGAAGCACTGGCTTTTTGCTGCTTTGTTTCATTGTGATCCCAAACGGTGGGTGGAGGGGTGAAAACACAGATGTTATATCCATTCTCTTTGTTATTTGTGCTCTGCATTTGGTCTGTAACATTAAATCTTGCATGTGTGCACTGCTGCTCTTCCCCAGATAAAATATAAAGTTGTATATATGAACTTATACTGCACGTTGTCCTTTTGATGATCTGGAATCCATTTCCCAGGCGTTTCCTTTACAGCTACTTGCACACATCTGCCTAGCAAACTGCTAAGTACTTCTAGAGGTTTGCATAATATGGTTTTGAATTACTTGAAATGGTTTTGTTACATGTTTGTGTTGTAACAATTTGATGCCACTGAATTTCTGAGCGATTGCTATGAGCAACTAGAGAACAGTCTGTAGAGACACAAGCAAGTGTGGATTTTAACAGGAGAATTGAAATAAATTGAACCTGAATATTTGGGCTGAAAGCCTTAGTATAGTTGCTGAGACAGCATTGTATTGGGCTCTAGGGCAGCCTTTCAGAAGAGGTTTTGGAAGTCAAGTAACCCAAATAATTTAAAGTAGATTAGAAAGATACACTATAAAAGCGAAAATATTTCCTGTATTTCAAGAGTAAATTTAGTGTTTCACGTGTTTGATCAGTGCACACAGTGTGTTTAAAACTGTTGGAATTATTAAGATGTGTGGTCTGTGTATTTAAATTACACACAGTTGACCCTTCTTCTTTGGTTTGTGCAACAGAGGAGGAAACAGATGATTTGTTTCAGAGTATGTACATTCCACATACACACACAGTCTGGGCTAAGGCACATGCTACTGCTAGCTTTTTGTGTGGCTTTGCTTCTTTTTTTTCACTTGCTTGCACTACACTTCTGATTTTTCTGGCCTGTGCTGTTCAGTTGGGGGAATTTTTGAGTCATTAAAGAATCTCCCTTTGATCTCGCAATGCCTTTAACTCGGCTGACACTCCCCAGCAACCCAGGTTAGCTCTGGCAGGCTCTGTAGGGATAGCTTTAAAGTGTTACTGAAATAACTCCTGTGTCCTGAAAACCTTGGGTACACCTCCACCCCCTCTTTTGCTGCTGCTGCTGCTGAGGACCGATTCCGTCAGCTTTTTTGGGGGGTGTGGTGGGAAAGGCAGCAGATGAGCGCTGTAGTGACAGGCTGCAGTCATCCTCTACTGCTGTAGCAACAACCACTGCAAAAAAGCAGTGTGCACTTAGAGCAGCCCCAGTCTGGGGCCTGGGAGTGATTCCACAAGTGCCTTCAGTTTCTTGCTGCTTTTCAGGTGGGTTGGAAAGGGGCTTGTGTGGTTTTAAGGTGAGCAACTTGTTTCCACTGAGGTAATCACCAGAGCTCTTAACATTGCAAGAAGGAGGTTCAACCCCCACTTCTCTCCAGGAGTTTTCCTGCCATCTGTGGGAGGAGAAGGCAGGCATTAAGAGGGGAAGTTGTTTCAGCCTCAGACGGTGTAATGAAGACTCTCAGAAGCCCTGGGAGGGTAGAGTGTGTAATGGCTGGCAATTTCTGGCTAGGGTGTGAAATCTGTGGTTGCAGGGCAGAGGTTGACATGCACAGATGGAGACTGATGAAGACTCCCGACTCTTTTGGGGGAAGGAGCAGCAATTCTGTGAGAATTATTATTATTGTGTAGCACTCAGGAGTGTTGGTCTAAGCAAAGTGCTGGAAAAAAAGCATCTTGACATTTCAGTGGCTTCGGAGTGGCTGGGGAAACTGCTCGATTCACTTGTGGCAATTGATTTTCTAACTGTGAGAATTTAGTAGCACTGATAAAGGGATATGATTATTCCTGCTGGAGTATCTTCCCAGTTCTGGTTCCTGTGAGGTATTTTATGGGCCCTGTTCACTGGTGAGACAATCTGTGAGTCATTCCATGTAGAAATGATAGAGTGTCCTGTAAAATCAAAATTTCATTTGAGAAGGAGGTATCCGTATGTAATAAACAGAATAAGGAAGAAAGGTGGTGACAGAAAAAGATGGGGAGTTTAGTGTAAGAACAACAGAATGGATTTAGGAAATGGGAAACAGTAAAATTACTTAGGACTGAGCTTCTCTAAAGAGGTCTTTTTACTCCTATAAACAAAAAGAAGCTAAATTCAGTGCTTGTTTTCCTTCTCTTTTAGTTCAGCCAAACTTAGATGTCTATCCATAGCAAAACCTGCCTTATTTTCTGTGGAATTAGAAGAGAAGGATCTATCTACATGTGCATGTGTGTGTGTACTACTTTGTATGAGAATGAATTCTTGTGGTGAGATGGTAATGAGTATGATAGCCACCCAAGATTTTGCATTTTAAATATGAATGATGAATTGCGAATAAGGGATTTGAATATTTACTGATGTAGCTATCTGCTTAACTATACATATCACAGCAACACTTAGAAAGTTGTGATGGTTTTTTTTCCCCTTGTGCTTATGTTATAGCAAAAGGCATTTCTGATTAGAAACTTTTTTTTTTTTTTTTGTCTAGCAGCTGACTTCCTTCTTAAGTTTCCCACAGGGAAATATCAGCCAGCTGAATTTCTGGTGGTAAATTTGTAGTGCCATTTGAGCTTGGGACTCAAAGTGACCAAGTTGCATCCCTTAAGAATTGTGCTGCTATGCCAGTTTCTCCTTCTTCCCCATGTTTCATAACCATCTCGAGCTTCATCTTGAACTGTGTCGGAAAGCAGAGGTCATTACATGAATCAGGATGTTCCTGGTTCGAAATAGAAGTGTACTATTTATATCCTAACATGTTTACCATCTGACAGCTTCCTATGCTCTCACAGGAACGAATTAAAGATGTTGGTTTAATTCCTGTTGCAGTTATCTGTATCACAGAAGTTGCTTTTTGGTTGAGTACCTCAGCAGGAGCAGCAAGGATTGACTGCTGCTTGTTTCTCAGCCAGCTTTCTTCTCTCCAGGAGCTGAATCCCATGTTTGCTAAAGTTGTTATCAAGTTTCCGTAGTTTTTAGTGGATATCGTGCCAAATTGCAGGATGATTCTTACAGCTAAGAACTGAGGCAGTGTTTTGTATCAGTTATTTACTTTACCTCATAAGCTTTGCTGTTAGTGCCTTTCTATACTTTATGCTTCCAATTCTCTCACCTCCTTTTAGACTTGGTCTCTTAAGTTCATCAGCTGAATGTAATTGGCTTTGCAGGCTGGGCTTTGTTTGTTTCCTTGCATGAATTCTCTCCAGACACACTGATCAGCAATGATCCTTTCTTTATTTATGTCTACAGGAAAATACCACACCAAGAAAAGGGTGGAAAGACATAAATGACCCATTTGCTGATCCATCAAAAGCATAGATAGATTAAATTTACACCAGAAATTGTGACTGGAAAGTGAGCCTACTCCTGAGAGTCCTCTGCTTCCTTTGTTTCCTTTCTAGTTTCACTGCAGATTTTTGTTTTGTTTTTCAAGCTGTGCATAAATTTTCACCATGGGATTCCTTCCCTGTTATTACCAGCCAGCCCACTGATCAGGCACCAGAGTTGCAGTCTTGCTAAGTCTGTGTATTGTGCTGGAATCAGAGATCAAATCAGTGTAAATTAATGTAATATGCTTTTAAGTGTTGTGATGTTTAGTGGGCAGACGTACATCATGAAGACCTTTCTTGTCTACAATTTGTAATGAAGATGAATCATTCTTTGGGGAAAGGTTATAGTCATGTTGTAAATCAGATTCTAAAATTGAAAAAAAAAAGAAAAAGATCCAGCAGTGATAAATAAGTACCATCTGGAATCTGAACTGTATAATTGTATTGTGATTTGTCATCCACATAAGATAAGCCCTTGAGAATGTGTAAGTTGAAGGCATAGTCACAGAGATACCAAAATGTGTTAACTTCTTCAAGTACTGATGTGAAATGAATTAAAACAATATGTTCCATGTGAGGTGGAAGGACTCCTAGAACCAAGATGATGGAATTCCTTGCAGCACAGCTGTATGGCAGCATGCATTTGGAGAAGCTGTATAGTAAATTTTACATGGTTTTAAGAAAAATAGGTCTCACTTCAATTATTTGACAGATGATAATGAATTTACATCAAAAAAAAAAAAAAAAAAAAGCCCTGAAATATCTTTTGTGATTTAACTTTGGTTGATGTATCTCCAAGATGAAGCAATGGATGATGGATGTAGGTTAGTTGTGGTCGAGTTTGTCTAGCTTTGAGAAATATCCACTGCTGGAAATTAGTCTCTTCTATTACTTGAAGAAAAGAAATAGGGATTGCTGAGAAAAGACATGGGAAGAAAACAAGAGAAGAAAGACAGCTAAGAAATGGGAAAGCAGTGAAAAAAGCAAAGTGCCTTTTGAAATAACTACTCTGAATCAACATCACATACATTTCTGCTTCTGCCAGCTGCCCACTCATTTTCTTTTTTAATAGAAATAATCATCATGGTTCTGAAACAAATAGTGTAGGGAGCCATGGATTTTCTTAGGAAGTGAGTTTCCTGTCTTAGTGGGTTTGAGCTTGCAAGGCTTACTTAGTAATGGATTTAGTCTCTTTAGGGTATATATTACACATCAAAATGGTAGAAGCAGCGTTTATTTTTCCAAAGACATCCCTCCAATACAAAAGCAAAGCTTTAGGAGTAGCTTTGTTTCCTTTCTGAATGCCTGAGTAATAAAGCTTTGTTCTTTGAAAACTCTTTTACTGACATTCATTTAGTCTCAAAATGCTTCTGTGAGGGAGGTATTAATACAGTGTAAGGTTCTGTAGGCATAAATCTGGAACACCAGATAAGACAGTCAGTGATTTCTGCCTTTGGAGTGCAGACTTGGGTGGAACCTTAACCTGGCCCTGAGTCTTGTGCTCCTTGCTCCCTCAGAGCCACACTGTCTGCCAGCTGAGCCCTGGCTAGGGACAGACATGCAGGGGAGGGACCTGCAAGACTTGCAGAGCTGATTTGTTTTCTAAAAGACTGCCAGGGTGACTAAAATCAAAGAGGTGTTTGTTTTACTGACTTGTGTTGTTTCTGTTCCTTTCCTTTCAGCTGGTGCTGCCGGAGTACTCCATCCACAGTCTTTTCTGCATAATGTTTTTATGTGCTCAGGAGTGGCTCACACTGGGGTTAAATGTTCCTTTGCTTTTTTATCACTTCTGGAGGTAAGCCCTTCTTTTATCCAGGCTGGCTGCTTGTGAGCCTTCCTTGCCAGCTCAGCACACATGCAGATTGTATGACCTGTGAAGGACAGTGACAGGAGTACAGATGAGTATCTTCTGCCTACAGGCTCTTGCTCATAAGTAGCTGAAACTTCCCTTTCCAGAGAAAAAGGAACTTTTTCATGGTTTAGGATGGCTAAAGAAAACATATGACAATACAACTGTGGCTTTCAGTTACTTAGATGAATGTTCTGAAGGGTGTCAGCATACACTCACTGCACAAGAGGGAAAACGTGGAAGTGAAATAGGCTGGAATCTGAATGTGAAACTTGGTGAGGCTCTGAGTACTTCCCAGCTGGGCAGATGTAAGACAGTTCATATTTGAAAGAGCTTGGACCTCTTCATTCAGCCCTAACAAGGAAACCTTTCCACTCTAGTTGTGAAGTAGAGACATGGCAGGTTGACAGATTTTTGTGCCTCAGCTTCTTGGGCAGCTTTTTTTTGGTTTTTGTTTTGTTTTATTTCAGTATGAAGCAAGTTGTTTCTTTCTGTACAATAGGGAATTTCTTTACTGCAAGAAAATTCTGTTTTAGAGGCTCTTGGAGTAGAGATTGGAGTAGATGAAGAGCTGTTTCTTCACACTGCCCATGGGAAGAAGTGGGGCATGTTCCTGCTCTGGGTCTCTGATTTGTCTTTATATTCACCAAGGGGCTTTCAGAGTTGATCTCACGAGACACACTGCTGTTTTCTAGATAGGCAGTGCAGCTGCTGCTGCTGCATCTTCCTCTGCATCCTAGTGGAGGATCAGCCTTCTGTTGCTTCTGAAAATAACCGAGAGACATCAGTTTTTGTGGTTGTCAGTCTGGAGACTTCCCTAGTTTTGCATTTTCACAATATTTGTAAATGCACAGATGATTTTTGTCTGTCAGGGTCTCTCTGTTACAAAGGTACATATGGTAGCAGAAGAATAATTCTGTAAATAAGTCAAAATCATCATCTCAACCAGGAACTAAAGAGTAGTAGCTTTTCTTACACTTTTTTTCTGCAAAAGCTTGGTAGTAATGCAGAGCATACGATAAAGTGTATTATTGAGAAATTAGAACGCCAGTGCAGTTCTCAGAAAGCCAAGTGAAACAAAACTACAAGTGCCTTTCTCCCCACTGTTTTGCTCCAATAAAAAGAATAATGTTTTATGCTGCTCTTTTGCTAAGGGCTAACAACCAAAGTGTGACAATGATACCTGTTTTAAAAGTGTCTAAAAACAAATACAACCAAGAGGAAAATGGTCAGACTCTGAGTAATGATATTGATCTTTGGGGAGAACTTTTGATTCTCTCTTTTTTCTATGATTCTTCATATGCTTTGCTGTAAGTACCCCATAATTACTCCTGCTTTAATCACAGACAGGTTTGGGTCCATTGTGTAAATGAACAGAACTGTGGGAAGACACTGTAATATCTTCATCCCAGTGAAGAGAATTAAGCAAGATTTTACCTATGATTCTCTGTAAAACAATTTGCAGAGATTGTAAGTGGATGTGACTAACAATGGAAGGGAGAAAGGCAAAGTTATTTTGAGCACATGTTCTTTCAAAGTTTGCTGCTGGTCACTTGTTTGGTGTTTTTATATCTCCCTATCTGTCTGTCTGTCCATCTGTGAGCAATCAGCAGCTTTTTGTTTACTTTGTCAAAGCAGCAGAAATAACAATATTTCATCTGATTTGTGCTGATCGTAGAGCAGTTCATTAACTTTGTTTTTTGGATTTGCTTTTGCTTTTTACTGCAAAGTAGCTGAGACAAAAGCTCCTCTGCCAAAGGAGATCTTTTGTCACGATTTTCTCAAACATTCAGTCATTGCTGAGACTAATTAGAAATTTTTCTTGGGTAAGAAGAAAAATATTTTCCAAAGAAAATTATTTGGATGATACATTTTTGGGCAGTGCCACATGTAGAAAGCATTAGTCAGCCACTTCTTATGTTACTCCATATTGGCTTTTTCCTTTTCCAAAGTTGGAGGAACTTAGCTACCAGTTGGTTGGGACTGTCGCCTTTCATCATGTCTGAAATCATTGTGGAGGTGCAGTTAAAGCCCAGTAGTCCTTCCTCCACTCTGTGATCACAAACCATCATCTATTGTGTGTTATTAGTGGATAAGGCAGAAATTACTCAGAAATTAGAATTACAGAATTATTACTCAGAATTAGAATTACAGAAATTAGATATGAAGAATTAACACAGAAAATCCACATGCATTAATTTCTTGGTTCTGTAAGAAAGGAGACCTTAGACCAGCTTCCTGATTTTCTCAATGCCTGGAAATGGAGACTTGAAAAAGAAAGGGGGATTCCTCCTGTGTCATGGAAGATGGTAGTCTCATGAGCTGGCATTCAGGAGGGTGTGTATCTGCCTGTATTTTAATACAGATTGTTACAGAGCCATTCCAGGTGTCTTCTCCTGCTCTTTCAGGTATTTTCGTTGCCCAGCAGACAGCTCAGAGCTGGCCTACGATCCACCTGCGGTCATGAACGCGGATACCTTGAGTTACTGCCAAAAAGAGGCCTGGTGTAAGCTGGCCTTCTACCTCCTTTCCTTCTTCTACTATCTCTACTGGTAAGGCTGGCCATTTCTCTGCTAAGAGAATAGTAGCTGCTTTTCATTTCACTTGTGAGATTGCATTTAGGAATGACTGGAACCAATTGGACAATTTCTTTAGTCTCATAAGTCTTGCTTCTGATGTTGGTTCAGGGAAGCACTCCCACTGACTGCTGACACTTCAGTACAGAATATTTAGTGTTTACCTAAGGCCTGAGCCAGGCCCCAGGGCCAGCCAAAGGAAATAACTTTTACCTCTCTGTGTAGTCTTTTAGGATGGGTGAAATGACAAATGTTATGCTAATGGCATTACATCAAATAAAAAACTACAATTCCATATGGTTCAAGAGAATCATAAGAGAAATAATTCACCTCTGGTGTAGTAAAACTCAAGATGGTAAATAAATGGGTAGGTAGATGTTGGGTGGGAACATGGGATGCACCATGCCTGTAATCATTCCTACAGGCTCCCTTTCAGGACAGGGTAAAGCCTGTGCATGGTCCAAGCTCCTAATTAAAGTACATTCACGAAGATATGCACCCCAGCTGTGGGCTCTCCCCCTTCCCCTTTCAGCTGCCACATGTCCTCAGTGCACAGGCAAGTGCACAGTGCAAAAATAATGTCAGGATCATTTAAGGTAAGGCCTTGCCAGGATCCCAGTGCTTTTTTTTAGTCACCCCTGTAATCTCACTGTAAAAACCACTGGACAACAAGCATGAACACACTTTAAATGGAGGTGATGCTTTAGGATGCCTTTTTTTTCTCCTCCTTCTTCCATGATGTATTTGCATAGAGTTGCCTCCTCAAGCCAGTCTTGCATGTAGTTATCCCTCTGCAAGGCAGGTTTGTGTGCTGTTGGAAGAAAAGTGTGATTTCTCCTCTGGTTACTGGTGTCTCTTCTGCCCTGCTGTTGCCCACACCTTGAGGAGGCACTGCTGCATGTTGCTGTTTCTGAGTGTTCCTTTTAAATGCTGATGAGAAGTAAGATTTCTGTCCACCTGAGCGTGTGTAGGTGCCTGGGTCTGCACGGGAGAGCGAGAGGCTGGGAGGTGCCTGACCCACCTGAAGATGGATATGGAGTGGGAATTTCAGTAGCAGCAGCTTGGTGGGTTTAGGCTGAGCAACTTTCTGTGCCAGTCCTGTTCAGGGGTCTGAGAGGGGAAAGCATGGCAGTTAAGCTAGACAATAGCTAGTGCAAGGTAGTGCAGTGATAGAAGGCAAGAAATGGCCAGAGAAAAGTGTTTTTTAACTCCACGTTTTTGTGCTGGGATCAAAGTCAGCTCTGTAGTGTGGTGTGGCATTTCTCCTGTGCCTTTACTGCTGTGCAGCTTCCTCTGAGCCCTTCATTCTAAAATGTGGCCACCATCCAAAATCCGCTGCCTGGTGCTAGATAAAATAGTATAAATTACAGACAGCTTTTCAATGCTTTCCTGGGTATTGGCAGAATTAAAATTGCAGTAAAATGGAGCTGTGGCAATATACGCTGTTTTCTTCCCTTTTCAGAGTTGAATTTAGTATGTATGGACTCAGTCCAGCTGGTGGCTGCATTTTATGTTCCTTCTAGTGCACAGAGTTTTTTTTCCAAAGGAATCAAAACAATGCAGTTTCATGGAAAACCTTGCCTGCCCTGCCAAGATTTGCTGGTTGAAGTTTTAGAGATCAAACACGCGAGAGCAAAATGGTTTTGTTTCTTCGCTGTTCCAATCCTCAAATGCTCAAGCTGAGCTTTAAAAAGCTCAAACACAGCTTGTGGTGCAGTAGGATGTCGATAATGAATTTGTTATTTCTTGAGTGCCTTTTGATACCCATCTTGAATGCACCATAATTAAGATGCTTTAGAGAGATAGAAAGAATGCAGAGGAAGGCGCAGGCCATTACAGCCAGACCTGAGGAACAGACAGCAAAGGGTTATAAAAATCAAAGTGCTCTGTATGCTTCAAAGGGATACTTTCATACTGTGTCTTTCTTTTACATTCAGCATGATCTACACTCTGGTGAGCTCTTAACTGAAAGATCTTCGCTAAAGACTGAAAACAACAAAGGCTGGAGGTGCAAGGACGAGTGAACCAAGGGATGCATGATTTAAAAAAAGCAAAGAGGAAAACTTTGAACCCAAGCAGTAAATATGGTACATGAAAGAGAGATCCAGCAAAGAGAAGCAGACAACCATGAATGGAGAATGGCTGAGTTAATTGTGTTTGTCTCCTGTTTCTCAATGTATTGCAGCAAATGATTTTTCAAAACCCAAGCAAACAAAAAGAAAAAATTGCAACAACGTGGGCCAAATTTTACAACTGTTGACCTCTCCAGGGACAATGCTGCTTGGTTTAGTGGATTCATTAAAACTATATAGAAAGCAACACTTCTAAAAGACTATTCTGGAGTGAGGAAGCACAGGACAAGACGATCTGGCACAGAAAGAAGAGCTGTACAACGCGTTCTGGAAACAAGCACTGAGTGGACCTCAGATAAGATGTGTGGCTGCCCTGCAGGGCTGCTCACATGGCTCTGGTCAAACAGGGGTGTCAGGTCTCATGGAACCGCTTCAGTGGTTTGGGTTTGTTGGTTTTTTCTCCAGCCAAAACAACAAGAATTTGCAGTTTCAGTGTTCTGTATTCTAACTATATGCTGTTCCTGCAGGTGAACACCCGGTGTATTTCTGTACTTCATTTGTGATGCGCCAGCACCGTACAGTGAGATGTAGAAATACATTGGGTTTAACCTAATCAGGCCAGGCACTTACCAGAATAGTGTTCCTCTGACTGAAAAATGCCCCAAACCAGGTAAAAGCTGCATATATTTAAAGAGGATTGTAACGTAGCTGTTATATTCATCACAATGCTGGATAGCAAATATTGGACCAGCTAATTGTGGTCTGTAATTCTTGTTTTGCAGTTTTACTTCTGCTGTAAAATTTAAGCTGGAACAAATATACAAAATGTCTTTGTCTTGTATGAGGTTCCTTTTGAAAGATGTTAATTTTTTTTTTTTAATTTAAAGGTTTTAAAATTTTGTCATAGAATTCTCATTTGAATTCATTTGTATGGGCTGCTTATCTTTATACGTATATATGTATATACAAATACATATCTACATAAATGCTCACAATCTATTTGCATTTTAGGTTGATCTGTTTGAGTGACAGGTCAAAGGCATCACGTGTCCAGAACTGCTGCTAAATAGATTTCAGTGTTGATCCAGGTGAACCCAGGCTCATTCCCTCAAAGTCACTGGTGCTGTGGGTGGTAGCCAGGCTGTAAACTCAAGACTAACACTAGAGCATGCACAGGCACTGCTTGGCTCTTGCATTGGGAATGAGCTGATGGGGTAGGTTTCTACCAGAGATTGGCAGGGAAGAGCATGGAGAGAGGCCCATCTGTCCCCTGCCTTGTTCACAGCTGGTTCTGTTAGCACGAGCCCGCTGCTCACCACGCTTGGTCCGGCTGTCCAGAGCCAACAGAGCGATCCCGTACCAAGCTCTGAGGTGGTTTCAGTCTGGGCACAGGGAGAGGTGCAGTCTCACAGCAGGAGAGGTGCAGTCTCACAATGGCTGCTGAGTCACCCCATGTCTGGCGTGTTCCATGTGGAGCTGGAGTGTGCCTGCAGTGCCAGGGCTCACTCTGCTTTCATCTGGCTGCGTTAACGGAATTAAATCTTGTTAACCAGCAAAGCTCCGGTGGCTGCATGCAAACTGCTCCTGGGCCATGCCAGCTCCCAGATCCTGCCTGGGCACTGCTTGGAATGGAGCTAGCTGGCCTGTGCAAACATTATACTGGGGTCGTTCTGACAACATTTGTATGGTGAAGTTATCCCAAGGGCTGACATTCTTTAATGTACTGTAGTTTCATTCTTTAATTTTCAGTAGTTCTTGCTGGATGTGTTTTATCTCCATACAATATAATATTCCCAGTTCTGGAAGCATAAGGCTGCCAAATCAGATGTTGAGAAGCTGATTTAGACCCTGATGGGTTCATAGGTTTGGACTCACAAACAGCCACAGAGGTGGCTGAGCTGCTCTTGGAATCACACTGACCCTGCAGGCAATGCAGGTCTGCTCTCTTGGAGTGAGCCTGAGCTAAGGAACTTCACTGGATCATGACAGAGCCAACTGATAAAGCTCTGCTGCTGTGGAGTAATTAGTGCACAACCCATGAAATGCTGATGATTGTAACTGAATTTCTCCTCTGCATCCTGACTAAAGCACTTAGTTCTGCAGAAGTGTAGGAAGGAGATTCACAGGGACAAATCACAGTGAATAACTTCTGGGTGTCTCGCTACCTCATAAAACTTTCATCTCTGAGCAGGTGACTGAATCTTTCCATGCATCTTCTAGGATTGCATAGGAGATGAAGAGAAATTAATTCAGGTTTCCTATGTTCCAAACACATGCTTAAAAGTCAGTTTCATTGAAAGGCTTGGAATTTTGTGAGGTTGGATGGGTGAGCGTATGACCACTTCTTGCCTGAAAACACACGATTTTCAAACCCTGAGGTTTAGGGGTGGGCTGGACTGCTGGCAGGTCAGTTGTTTGCCTGTGGGGTTGAGTAGTAGAAGCTCAGTGAGTTTTTGTAACTGGCACTGGCATGTAATTGTTGACTTTGCACAAGAAGCAGCTGTGTGTGAGGGTCTTCTGAATGTAACCTCAGGTGACTTCAAGGACTTGAGTGGACATGCTAGGTCATTTGAAAGAGGTTCTGTATTTCAGGCAGTGTCAGCAATATACTTACCAAACTCTGCTGGAAAGCAGAACACTTCATTTGATCCTACTACTGCTTTCAGTGAGTGTTTCCAGGATTTTACTGCTCTTGTACTACGGATTTTTTTTTTTTTTGCATTTCCAGAGTATATTTATTCCTGGATAATTTATTCCATTTGCTTTTGAGCCAGCATTAGCCTAACTACGTTCTCTCTCATGCTTAGGATTTCAATATATAGAGAAAGAAGTCCTTTTCAGCCTCCATTCTGTTAAAAGTGAGCTGTCTCATCTCCTCCCATAGAAAAGTCTCCATTCTCCATGTCTTCTTTCAAGGACTTCTCCACTATCTTTCCAGTCAAATTAATCTTTCTTGAGAGCTTAATCACACCTGTTCTGAGTATTCCAGAGAGTATCTTACTCGAACTAGGCCTTGCTGTGAATGAGCAATGAAAGCTAATATTCTCAGTTCTTTCCAATAATACTTGTTAAAAAAAGTAATCACACAGCTCTCAAATAGCATTTTGTTTCTTTGAGATAAAGCTGATGGAAAAACTGACTAATATTAGGATACTTTCACTTCCATTGAATTTCAGGTGCAGGGCCAGGAGTTGGTCTCAATGATCCTTGTGGGTCCCTTCCAACTCAGGAGATTCTGTGATTCTGCTTTAACCAAAGCAAGGGAAGCAAACTGCATAGTTGCTGCTGAAGAACAGAAAAGAATGGTGTGATCTTTGGTCACAAGGAAGTGTCTTGCCCATGTCACACTTTTAAGGGAGAAATAATCTATTTTATAAACCCTTTTGTCTCCAATTCCTCCTTGTTGGTTAGTGGAAGCTGGAGATTTCCTCCCCAAGCCTGCTTTCTTCCTGTCTCTTTTCCTGGAAGGGTGAGTGTCATTACTTAGGAGCAGAGTTCTCTTCTCTCACATGCTGTAGTGATAGAGATAAATTTCATAAAAAACATAAGAAAACTCATCATCACCATTTGCTCCTTCAGGAGCAGGTGTGCAATGAGCACGTGCTTAAATGAGTATTTGTTTTCCTCATCTGCACCATCTGTGAAGTGAAAAAGGTGCTATCTACCCCGTGAACTCTTCCCATACACGTTGTACTTTTTTTCTTTATTTTTTTAATTTTTTTTTCCTGGTAGCTGGTGAATCTGCCTAAAAGAAAAAGGTAAGAGGTGGAAAGAAATGGGAGAGGATGAGGCCTGCACGAGCTGCCTACCAAAGAGGTATCTAGGCAGTGTGCTGGCCTTTAGCTGCCTGTTCCTGGAAGGGATGAAAGGCAAGGCGTCCTATTTATAGCCAGGTAATTGCAGTGATGCTGAATAAAACTGTTGCTGCTCTGACTGTTTCAGTTTCAAGCACAGCAAATCAGTGCTGGTAGCAGAATGCTTCGCCTACAAATAATTAACTGTACTTAAGCTGTCAGAAATGTTTTTCCATCTGCTGCCTTGAGCCACGCTCTTCCTTTTGCACCGAGCCACCCAAAGAGGAAGGAAAAGTTCTTCAACTTACACTCTACAGAAACTGCTCTGAGGTTGTTATGATCTGGCACTGCTGTTGGGGTCATGAGTAATCCCACATTAATAGCAAGGGTATTAGCAATCTATTGCTGTTCCTTTCTCCATTCCTTCACCACACAGATATTTTTGCCCCAAAAAAAAAAAAAAAAAAAA
>VXAC01002383.1:351867-366552 GCA_013399225.1 Rhipidura dahli
TTTTTTACACCTCTTTTAATTCATTGCTTACTGCCCTGCCACTATTCCACTCCACGTTCCCATGGAGTTTAATCCTCATGTCTCTAAAATATTAAAACCACTTGAGGCACAAGGTCAATGTTGCCATGCTTGCAGTGAATACTAATGCAGATGCTGTGCTTCATATCCCAGACTGAGGTTTCCAGGAGGAGGAGGGATCAGGAAACCTTTCAAGTGCTGCACTAGCACTGACAGCTTTATTATCATGTAAATCAAATAAGAGGAAACGTGTTTAGCAAAACATCAGAGTTTGTCAGGGGTTTTTTTTATTGTTTAGGAAATGCCACATTGGATATGGAGTTTTAGCTTGTGGTCTGTATGAGCTGGATACCTAAAAGCAGCTGTGCAGTGATATACTCAGGGAGTTAAGTGTTTGACAGAACACGTGTGTGGATGGCAAAATCTGTGCACAAACCAACGTGTGCAACAGACTGTGACTTATTTCTTGGCGTGTAAAGTTGCCTAAATGGAATTTGGGGTTGCCTGGTAAAAGATCAGCAGTTGCTGCTTCCAAGAGCTGCTGTTGCACTTACGAATTACCAGAGTGGAGCTCATAAATGTTTGGTGGGTCCTCATATTGTCTCACTGATCTAGAAGGACCTGGTGATAAAGGTGTTTATTCAGTGTCTGTGCTCTGGAATCAGGAGGAAATAATAAAGGTATTGGTGAGAGAAGCAGACAGGTAATCAGGCAAAATTAATTGATGGAAGAGAGGCCAAAATCCACTTAACAATGGAGAAGGACAGAGGGGTAGCAAGGGAAATCTGGAAAGATAAACAAATCTGTTCAGCCTGTCCATTCTATGTTTCTTACTGCTCATCTGAGTTCCAAGAAAACACAATTCCAAGTGTGGAGACTGGCAAGATTGCAATTATTTAGAGCACAGGAGTGAAATAATCGTGACGAGTATAATCCTGAACTGGAGCTTGCTCATTTCAATTTCTAATCAGACCTGTGCATGGCACAGAATAAATGATAATTATAAGCACTGCAGGAGCCTGTTGCTGTCATGACTGAAGTCTGATCATTCTGTATCTGTTATTTAGTTAAATTTGCTTATAAATTCCACATTACGTGTCATTAAAGATAAAACCCAAAGTTGTTCTTTTAATCCATCAAAACTTCTTAGCCCAAACTCCTCCATCATATTTTCTTCCCTGGAAAAACCAGCAAGCAGTTAAATCTGTTATTTTTTATTGTACCAGGCTGCTCCTTTCAAACTCATTCATGCATTGAAGCCAAAGGCTGAGTATTCCATGGTGACTTAAACTTGGACTTGTTTTCATGGAGTGTAACGGGTCTGATTAGCTGTTTATGGAGGCAATCATGCAGCCACTGGTGCAGAGCAGCTGGATACCTGCAACAGCACAAAAACTGTCAGGATTTCCAGCCTTAGGGGTGGCTGTTTCTGATTTCAGATTTAACAGCTCAGAGGCTGTACAGCAATGCATGTGCAAGCTCCTCACAAGTTCTTTCCCTGCTTGAGAAAGATCTCTAGGTGGAAACTTGGGGCAAAAGAACAGAGAACTGAATGAGGCTCAGCTCTGCCACTGCACAGGCTTGGGCCTCTGAGGTTATTTTTTTGGTCTTTTATTTCTTCTCCTTTGTGATTTTGTTTTTTGGTTTTGGGTTGGTTTTTTGCTGTTTTTTCGTTTTGGTTTTTTGGGATTTTTTGTGTGTGTGTGTTCATTAACTTCAACATAGCCTGAATTTTACATAGAGAATTGAAGGGGCTCAGCAGTGAAAGTGGCCACTTCTCTGGGGGGTTTGTGCTTCTATGCATCAGTGACTACCGGGTGCTACCATTTCTTACCTTCTTGAGGAGAAGCCTTAACATCCCAGATTCCCTTTTGTTAAAAATCTGGAATTGCGTCCCTAGGAGCAGTGTTGAGCCAACATTTTTCTGCAAAAGAATTAATCTACCTTTTGCATATTATTGATCTCTTTCCCCAGACTTAAAATTGTTTTATTCTTCTTACAGTTTTGACATCTTTTTTCCCTAACACAAAATGCAAACTATCAATTGATGATGTTTTTGTGGCTTAATAAAAATCCCTTTTTTTTTTCCTTTTATCAGCAAAATGTATCCTGACACATTAACTAACTGAAATTAGTTTTAAGTAATGGTCATTTGTTGTAAAAACTGTTTCCTAATATTAATCATAGAATGGTTTGTATTGGAAGGGACCTCAAAAATCATCCAGTTCCAAGCCCCCTGCCATGGGCAGGAGCACTTTTTCCTAGACCAGATTGCCCTGAGCCCCATCCAACCTGGCCTTGAACACTTCCAGGGCTGGGGCACCCACAGCTTCCCTGAGAAACCTGTTCCAGTGCCTCAGCACCCTCACAGCAAAAATTTCTTCCAAATATCTCATCTAAACCTACCCTCTGTCAGTTTAAATATAATCCCCCTTGTTCTGTTCCTAAGTCCAGGTCTGCTTTTGGTGCTGTTTGTTATCAAAAGCTGTTTGATGGGAAAAGGGCTGATAAGAATTTGTGATAGAGAAATGCAGTGGTTTCACAGGGGTCTGGCTTATTTTATGGGTTTCATGTGATACATTCTCCCTTAACTACAAAGGGTCCTTCAAGTAAAAATAACCTTTGGTCTGAGCATTCATCAGCACATGGCAGCACAGAGGCTGGCACACCCCTGATACTGCTCTGCATGTTCATGTTCATGTTTTAATTGGCATTGGACTGCACTGAGATGCTAATTTCAGTTGGCTAGAACCAGTTTATATATGAGATGTGAGTACAGGAGTGTGCATTGTTTGAATTAATGCAGTCTCTGTATAACTAGTGTTCATAAACAAAATAATCTGTCATATCTTGCATTCAGTTTTAAAGAAAAGCATCCTATTGAACCACTTTAATCATCTTTAATGAAAATTAATTGCATAGTTGCAGGAACATATTGTCCTCTTTGTGAGCAAAATAACAATAACATAAGGATGAGATTTTGGATGAGAAATCTATCATTTTCAGTGAATAAAACCACGAAATGACAAAATTAAGTACAACTTCAGTTTCTTCTCAAACTTCACTTTCAGCGTGGCCACATCTCTTGCACTCTTTTCCAGGCAGCACTGGGGCTTTGTTAAATGTGTCCTGGCCAGCTCTAGCAACCTTACTCTTCCTTTTGTGCTTAACTTGGCCCAGAGGCTGTTTTCCACACCCAGTCTTTTTTTCCTCCCAGCATTACGGTTCACCATCTTCCCTGCCCACTTTGCTTTTTTGTGGTGCATGTTCCTGGAGGCTGACGAGGCAGACTGGAGAAATCTGTGCTTGCAGGGTGCTGTGGCATAGCCAGAGCAAAGAATCCTCATTTTCCCAGGATTGCAGGGAGAGGAGTGGTGTTGTTCTGCGGAGTGGGAATGGGATGCTGCAGAGCACTTGGATGCTTTCTTTTTGCCTTTTTTTTTTGGTCTGGGCAAACTTACCAGGAAAACAATGACTTTTGCACTCAGGAACTTCTGGTGATTGTGATAATGAATTGTCTAAAAAGCACAACTAGCAAAGAAAGGTTTTCTAGCTGCTTTATTTTGAGCATGCACATAGGCACACTCTGCCCAGATACTTGGTAATTAATTAATGTTTGGTGAGTCTGAGGCTCCTTAATTAGACCAGTGGTTTGAAATTGCATTCAGCAATGCAGGATGTAATTTATATTAGAAATGCCCGTGGTAATTTTCAGGACTAGGAAAGAGGTGACCCAGACAGGATTTAACTAAAAAATTGTCAGCAAAAGAAATTAAATAAACACTCAGTGTTTCTGGGAGATGAGGAAAGTGAGTCCCTGATCACACTTTCACTGGGTGATTTTATGCAAAACTGGTCTGTTATGCTAATTCAAGGATTATTTCCTGATACTAAAACCTTTCCTTGTCCTCTGTGTGGTTTCAGATGGTGAAATCCTTTAACTACATACTTGGAAAATGAGTGAGAACCTGTCAGATTTCTACATAAAAATAACTGTATCTCAGACAGGGACCTTTATATACATCTTCTAGAGGAAGCCCCTATAAATCATCAACTATCTAATAAGAATTTACTCAATATGTTAACCATCATTAACTTTCAGGGTTTTTTAAACAGGCTGTCTTAGGTTATGGGATTCAAGGCTCATCTCTGTGGCACAATGAAGGATCCAAGGGCCAGCTGCTGGGGCTGTCATGTACATGTGTGTGTTTCTGTTTTCCACTCATGGCCCTTCCTCCTGATCATCCAGAGAGGGGAGCAGGATGAGGCTGTGGGTGCCACCCTGTGCAGGAACAAGTGTTTCTGTCTGAGGGAAGGTGTGTGGGTGTTTATTTATCATCTGCTTGCATGAGAAAAGTTGCTGGTGCCTCCTGGTTACTCTGAGGTGAACTCTCCTGTACATCAGCCACACTGAGTGCTGTGGGGGAGAGGAACAGGAGCTGAGGCAAATGTGTGGATAATAAAGGCAAGATACCCTTGGATCCTTCCCTTTTCCTGTGGGTGATCCACGCCAACAGCAGCAGCCTCCGACTGGATTGCAAATACACAGTTTGCTCTATGAATATAAAAATTATTCATGATACTGCTTTCAGCTTGAGTCTGAAATGAGGACATTGATGGGCATGAATAATCAATCAGTGGTATATATCTTGGTCAGCTCAATATTTTTTCAGCAATCTGGAAATGAAAATGAGAAAAAAACCCCTCTGTGAGCGTTTGTGTTTCTGCATTAGTGGCTGTCGGTTTTAATTATTATTTAATATTTCTATTTAAGGCACCAGGCATTTAGTCATCTGATTGCCCAGGCTCTTCCTCAGCATTGCATCAGGTTTATGAATAACCTGTAATGACAGATGGCAAAGGGCATTTTCTCACAGCTATTGATTTCTTGGAGTTGCTGAGAGATAGAGGCAAATAGCTCCATATCCATCCATAGGACAATTACAATGCTGGCTTCTCAAAATTAAATCCTGGCCTAAAAACTTACTAAATTTTCCTCTTCTCCTAACATATCTTTCCTGGTTTTGCTGTTTCAGAACCTCTTGAAGCTCTGTGGAACAAAAGCTGTCTGCTTTCAGGCTAGTTAGTTAAATTTGCTGGTTTAAACATGTTTCAGTAATAAAGAAAGCCATTGTCAGCTGTGGAGCAGCAACATTTCCCCAACATGTTGGCAAAATACTTTCCTGTGAAGAATTTCAGAGTGCTACATGGAACACATTCATTTTCTGAAAAAGAATCCCAAGAGTTGGACCAGGGACCTGACTGCAGATTTGTTGCCAATATGTGCTTCTTTGCTTCTTCCTTATGGCTTCTTCAAAAATTGCAGCACAGAACATTTTGGTGGAGTCCAGCATCAGTGCCTTGTCTAGCAAAGTACTGTGAAAGCCACATTGAAAGAAAATAAAACTCATCTTTCTTCTTTTAGTAATACTGTTGGAAGCATATCCTGTGACTTTCCTTTGTGTGTTCAAGACTAGCCCTGCAGATCACTGGAAATTCAGTTTCAGGTCTGCAGAGCTGATGCACATCAGCATTTGCTGTTACATCTTAAATGAAAGTCAGAAGACAAAATGAATCCTGCAGAAGGCAAGGCCATCAACAGCCTTATCTGCTTATTTTAAAAGAATTGGGATTTTCGGCCTTTTAGGGCAAAAGCTCAGCTCTCTTAAAATGGAAAAACTGAATGTACATTTTCAACATCACTAAGTGATGCTAATTTGAAAATCTCAGTCTACATGGCTTTTTTTTCCCCTTTTCTTCTTATTCTTTTTTTTTTTTTTTTTTTGGNTCCCCTTTTTTTTTTATTTTTTTTTTTTTTTTTTTTTTTTTGGAGTAAGAGCTACCATATTATGTGCTAATTGTTGCTGACCTCTGTATAATGTTTGGGCAGCCTTCCAGGTCCCAGCAGGAAATGATCTGCCAGCTGAACTGACCACAAGGCTGACAAGGCCACTTCTGAGGGCATTTTCTGTGCTGCTGGTACCTGCAAGCTGAGAAAGAAATTAATTTGTATGAATTTCACTCTGACACTGCAATGTGATAAAGCTTTAATAAAGGAATGATAATGGCATTTAGTTAGAATGAGAAAAGAGTGCAGAACAGTTCTGCCAGACATCCAGAAGGACAAATGTTTTGATCAGGGAACAGCCTGATCTGCTGCCTTGTCAGTTCCCATGCAGCCTGTTGAGGGTTTTGTTCCCAAGCCTCCGTGTCTCTGCCACCCTCTTTTTGCTCTAGCAGCAGCCACAGGCTATAAATGCACTTCCTACAGGAGCAGGAAAGGTCAACACACAACTCATGAAGTTTCTGTTCCAGGCCAGAATTCCATTGCACAGAAGGAAAGGCAGAGGGAGCACCGTTCATATGAAAAATACACATTGAAAACCCACTCTATTCCACGTCTTCTTTCTTCTCCTGGTACTTCTTGGCCATAACTTCTTTCTCCTAGTACATGCACATTTAGCAGCCTGTTCTTTTGAAGGCTGATTTCAGGCCTTTTGGCAGAAAAAAAGTGTTTTTCCTGACACGCCAGCAGTCTGAGCCAGATGTCACAGCTGCCCAGCATTCTCAGTATGGCTCTTCCAGAGACCTTCAGCTTCAAAGCTGCCCATGAATGTTCCATGTTTTTATTCAGGGACTAATGAGAAAGAACAGGAACAGCAGCCACTTTTCAGGAAGATGGGAGAAAGTGAGAGAGGATCTGATGACAGAGCAGTGATTATCTACTGTCTAGATAAGAATGTACAATTTTAATCTAGATATCAATAAATTTACAGATTATCTGGCAGAGACCACTGTCACTTCCTTGCCCATATCTGGGACAAATTTGTCCCACAGCAGTTCATAAATGCAAGAAACAACATGGCCCAGAACAGACAAGCAAGTCCCCATTCCATCATGAGACTGTCACATTGAGAAACTCAGATCTGGAATTCTTGGAGGAAGGATAAAATGGCCAAATGTTAACATGGTCCCATCAATTACATTTTTTTGCACTAGAATGAGACTTGATGTTTGCAAGTTTACCCTTCCCTGGGTCAAGACAGAACAGCTTTTTTTGCCTTTTTATTTTTTTTTAACTAATCTACTCTCCTGCTGTCATCATACTCAGCCCAGTAGATCAGCAGAACCTTCCTCAGTAATTGCCCTCATTCATCATGAGTTATGCTTTCTGTGTGATAGCATGCCACCCAATAGGAAGAGTTATTCCAAAGTATTAGACAACTGAAAACCTCCCTGGAAAGAAGGACTGTGGTATTTAATAATTATCTTGTATTTGAGTTTGTGAATGGAGACTTTCTCTTCTAAGATACCGGTTGGTTTGGGGAGCAGGAGCTCACTGCTCTATAAACCTTTTCTTCACAGTCTCACAGTTAGAGCAGAGAAGATTTCTTACAGAAACTTGTCAGAAAAATCTAAAAAAAGGAGTGGAGAACAAGACTGTAAAAGTGGATGGTGCAGTTCTGTGCTAAAAAGAGCTTTGCTTTCTGGGAAGAGGTGAGAGAGCGAAATACACAAATACAAAACAAGTTGTACTGAAACTAAGGAAGGCTGGCAGTTTCCTGAACTGTGCTTTAATGCTCCCTAATCACTCCCCAGAAATACTTCCATCTTCAATTTCCATGCTTGGATTCCTCCTCTCAGCTTCCTCTCAAATCACCTACTAATTAAACAAGACTATTAGCAGCAAGTATTGTGGTGCAAGCCAGAATGCAGGTCCTTACTGGTGAAATACTCTATGCTGTATGGGAGGCAGACCATTCTCATGGTTCAGAACAGGTAAAAATTGAGGTTCCATTACACAAAACCTCCTTTTTTACAAGTTCACATCCACAGTTCTCATATAAGCTTGGATGCAAGGGATCAATTAGTTCAAAATTCATCAAGAAGAAAGTGATAGACAAACATCAAAATTTTGAAATAAAGAATTTAGACTCAAATGTCTTAATATACGAAAATTAAATAATTTTAACCCAATATAAAAAAATCAGTATTTGAGGTGTCCTGTAAGAAAGGTTTCTTGTCTCTTCAGCCTCAGAAAAATATTTGCCTTCCTCATCACCTGTAAAAAGAACAAGGAATCAAAAAAATGAACTGTGCCAGAAGACTGAGGATTATGAACTTTTGGAGCTTCCTGCCACAGGTACCTGAGGAGGATGATGGTATGAGGGGGTTCAAAAGGGGAAAAGCTGAATTCATGGTCAGCACGTTCACAAACAGATGCAGAGCAGCCCTGCAGTCCCAAACACGCATGAGCCATAATTCTGGGTGTCAGGGGAAGACAAGGGAGGTGGAAGGTTTCTGTGATCTCCCTAAACAGCTTCTACTCCTGCTAATATGAGAGACAGAATCCTGGGCTTCACCTTGTCGTGCTATTTCAAAGGTTTTTGATATGAACACTCCTTTAGTTTCCCTTCAAGGCAATCACCAGTAAACAATTCATTAAGGAGATTCCACCAGCAATGGCAGGTCCATGGCTGGATTTCAAGCAAAACCACTTTTCTTCTAAATCCCCACATGTTCATGGTTACTCAGTATCAAATACATCCTGCAGGAAAAGGCCCCACAATAAAAGGCAGCCTTTGAAGTTTTCCTTGCAAGGTTCCTGGGAGGAAGACTTTCACTCCCACCACTGAACAGGCACTAAATATGTAATAATCAAAGTGCATCAATATAACACTTTCCCAGGCAGAAACCAGCCTAAAAAAAAAATAAAATAAAATGCCCTACATAAAAGTACTGTAAATCTGGGATTATCCTATGTATACCAAAGTTATCCAACCAAAGGGTGTCTGCCTACACATGAGGCTAACATGAAATTTTCAGTCTTACAAAACATCCCAGCTTCCCCAAAGCCTCACTGGCAAAAAAGAAACAGTTGTGCAAAAACTAATTTAACACTTGAAGGGAGTCTCTAAAGTCTCCTACTCTACTACAGAATTTTGGCTTTGGACCACCCCTACAACACCTCTGACCTCTCAGTGGTGCTGCCCAGGCCCAGAGATCTGCCCAGAACTGCACATGCAGCAGCACTTTCTTTAATTTATCAGTGCACAAGGTAATTCTGGCCTCCAGAATTAGCAGAATTCTGGCCACTGTTTTTAAAGGTCTGATTTTGGACTTCTGGGCACACAGATTTAGAAAGGATTCAGGAACGTACACTCTTTGTATTTAACTTTACTTGCACAGTAAACTCTCAGTCAGACTTTTAGCAGGATGGAACTACAGCAAGGACAATATCCTTCCTCCTAACAGTGAGAAAACAACTCTTGAATTAAATCTGCAGCAGTGAGTGTCTCCCCACCATGCCCCCAGTGTGAGCTGCAGCCTCGAGATCAGCACGCCTCATTAGGAATCAGGTGGTGTTTGGGTATTTGCTTCTGCAGTGCTGCAAATTAAAGGCAGTTGACAAATTAAAAGCAGTTAATTGTGCACTGAGTGGCAAATTAAGTATTTATCTGCTTTGAAAAAAATTAATGGTGGGAAACCATTAATATATAGGCAAGGGCACTCACTGCAATAAGAACAATTTAGATAAAAGAACACACATTTTTGTAAGGAGGTCAACAAGAAAAAGCAAGAATTTCTGAATATTTTAATCTTCATATTTTATATATAATATCTATGTAAAGTATAAAGGAGTCTGAAAAGATATTTTGAGGATTTTTTAAAATCCTAAATCCAGACAAAAATAGTCACCTAAAAAATCCAATTCAGCAAGACCATTCTATTTTGCAACCACCAAAATGTTAATACAGAGTGAAAAAACCATTGAAAACCAAGACAGAACAGAGGTTTTCAATCCTGATTTGTGAGTACCACTGAGATATCAGATTTGTTTGGTTTCCCAGTGTAGGTCCCCTTTTCCATTTCCTCAACTTGCATCAAAATCACAGCATCAGCAAAGCCCAGACATGATAATAAATAACCTGGTAAAACTGTCAAGCATTATAAACTTCATTATGAACTGCAAATACATATATATATATTTTAAATAGATCAAAATAAATTACTGCAAATCAACATCTGCAAAAGCAAGGTAGGATCTGGCTCAGTAAGTGCTCGGTGCAGAACCCAGCCTGTTCTGTATCCACCACTTGCAGATGCTGCTCTCTGCTGACATCTGGTTAAAAGTGTCAAGGAAGAGCTGCTCCCTCCTTCCTCTGATTTGACCTTCGTGGTGGACAAGTGACAGATGTGCCATGGGAGAAACGTGTCTGACAGGATTTCCACCTCCATCATCTTCATTTCATAAGTTATCAGCTTCCAGCCCGTGTCTCACAGAATGAAATCCTCCCACTTCCTGCTAAAAAGGGACTGATGTCCCAATAGATCCTCTCTAGAGAAAAGAAAAAAAAAAAAAAGGTTTATTTGCATTCCATTCTAAACCTCAGGAACTATTTAAATTCAGGAAGGACCACTGAAATTGTGTTGCATGTTGCATTTTCTGTGATGTGAACAAAGTACACAGAAGAATCAATGCTGTCTGAAGTGTTAGTTGCTGTTGTATATTGTATATTATGTTAAAAAGGAAGTGTGTGATGTAGAGAAAATAGAAAGAGGTAAATATCTAGCCTTGCTTCACATTCAAATTGCAAGAGGCTTAATCATTGGCTACAGTGTCTTTTGTCTGGGATTTGGAACTCAGTGTACTAAATCTTTGAGCTGGGTTTGCTCATTCCTGTGGGAGTTAAGGAAACAACAGCTGAATATAGATATATAATTTTATGAGGCTGCAAACTTATCTGATCCCTTGAGCTCAGTTTTCTTATCCTATTTCTCTGGGATCCACAATTAGCCCTGTGCATCAGGCCACTTGAAATTAGGAAATGGAAGGAAAGAGGATTGTCTTATCCCAGGGGCTGGGATCTCTTCCAAACCCACGCAGATCTTTAGACCTGGGTGTACCCACAGTGGCAGCAGCTCCCTGTGCTCACTGGGTTAGGTGAAGTGCAAGAGGTACAAGCACAACCATACCTTAAATTTCAGCCTGTGCTGAAGAGGTTTGCTGAATCCTGATGTAGCATTAGTGTGGAATTTCAGTTTGGCTGAATCCTGATGTAGCATTAGTGTGGAAGTTTAGCCTATTTCTGAAGGGTTGGTAACATCACCCTTTTTGACATGAGATCATCCAGTTTTGCGAAGTGGCACATTCCCTTCCTGTAGCATCACTTCATAAACTGAATTTCTAACAGTCTGAAGCAGTTTCAGCAGGGAAGTGCTGTGGGAATTGGCTGCTGAGACAGCTGACAGCAAGGCTGGCTCTTCAGACCTCTCCTTGATCCACCCACATCCCTCACCCCTGCTGTCTCCTCACCACTTCTTGCCACTCAAACAGGAGATCACATTCCCACAACCAACCCTCTTTCAGACATCACCTGCAGTTTCTTCTCTCTGTGGAGCACAGAACAGATGCCTCAAACCAACCCAACAACCAGAGGTGCTCCAGAGCTGATCAGGGCAGTTCACAGGAGGAGTTGGCGCCACTGTGGAAGTGTCCAGCTCCAAATGAGCAGTACTGAACTCTTTACCCACAGCAGACAGACAGCAAAACTCTTCAGTCATGCCTCGAGGGGGCATATACACACACAATTCTATACAGATAAAAGTTTTTCTTGGTGCAGAAGCAGCTGGGGTGGCAGTAGCCATGCAGGGGTAATTGGTACCTCCAACAGCGAAATCTCACATCTCTGATGAGAACCAACTATTGCAGATCTGGACAGACCTTCTTCCAGCTACACCCCCAAGCTCATTCTGTTAATGCCTGAGGTGGAACATAGTTGGGGAATACAGAGGGGATGACCATGGCTCACTCATTTCATTAAATTTTAGAGCACAGCAAGATGGGAGAGCTAAAAAGGAAGGAAAATTGGAAAAGGCTGAAGACACCATTCATTTTTCTTCAATAGAAACATCATTCAAAACTGTCTGTTGTTTAGGCACAAGGATCAAAGCTGACTGGTCAAAGTCTAAAAAATAATCAGTAATTTATTAAGGACTTAACTGACCAAATACTATGAGGAATCCAGCTGATGGTCAATCAAAATGCTTGATTTTTTTAATTGCCAGCAAAAAATACGGAAAAACTAATAAAATGCATGTCTGCTTGAAAAATGCATGGTTTGTTAGTCTCTACCTGTATTGTAAATGCCTTGGTATGTGCAGGCCAAAATTTAAAAATAAGTATAATCAAAACATGCACGTTTGGTACTGTAATGAAGTGGGACATGACATTAAAGACATAAAATTGTTGTTATCTCCTTGGTTCGTGAGGCACCAAAATCTGACTGGAGGGTGGTCATTGCAGCACTGAAACCTTGCAATTGGGAGGTGAATGTTAATTTCTGGTGAAAACTGTTCTGTAGCAATGCTGAGTAAAGCCAACAGTAAATGAGTTCATTAACTCCTTTCAAAAATGTCTGTAGTATGTCTCTGCCCCATGGGGAGAAGCTTCAAGCTACAGGAAGTTCAGGATGACATTAATAAAGTAAAAACTTAGTTGAAATAATCAGAAGTTACTTTACTACATCCTCACTGAAGTGATGATCCACCAAAGTGGATTTTTTAAAGGTAAAACTATTTGGTGCTTCAGTATCTCGAAGTCAATCTGTTGATAAGTTTTTCTGAGTCCCCAGGACTGATAGCCTTCAACTTGTTTCTTATTGATCCTAATATTTGTTCATCATTAAAAGAACAAAATGATCTTTAAGAAATGCAGGGCTTTTTTATCAGAACTGCCAGACTGTCAGAAATCTGAAAAGGAATGTAAAACTCTGCTCAGGACTAACTCATCCACACTTGAATTGACCATGCATGGCTTTCCCTGAAGATGTAAATGGTGACTGAGCCTTTATTTGTTAATCTGAAATGCTTACACTCAAATAAAATATGATTTCTTCAAACACAGGAATAAATCTGGCTTGGTGAATCAGTTGCATGCACCATACTAAGAAAATGGAATCTCAAGAGACATAACAAATAATTAAGTCCTTGCAGGAAATCCATCTCTTTTCCCACTTACTCACAGGAGATTTACATGCAAAGCTGGTATTGAGTTACTTGTAATTAACATTAAGCACTTACAGGAACAGAGAAAATTTGAATGCTGAGGGGAAAAAAAGTGGTATTTTCCAGCCATTAAGACCTATGTCTTAATTTAGATCTGCAGATTTTTATATTTTGGCTTTAGGAAACATGTACAAAGGATGGTCCTTCAGAACTGACACTTTCAGTATTATGCTACTTTCCTGGGATGGGTTCAAAAGAAAAATGCTCCACTTTAATCCAAGAATAAAAAATTCTATGATAAGTGCTATTATGAATGTGGATGCAATTAATTTGAGAAGCAGTTTGATTATGTTTGTTGGCTTAAATAGTTGCATGAAGCTGGCTAATACCTGCAGCCAGGAATATTCCATGTGGCTTTGAAATCAACTTCCAGCGTTTCACCTCTTTTTGTTACACATGGCTGCATTGACACAATGTTTTGCAGATTTAGGCGAGGTAATTTCCCTCTGTGTGTGAAATTTGTACTGAGGTAAATCACATTACTGCAAAACTGATTGAAGGATAACGTGCTCCAAGTAAAGCCAACAAACTCCAAATGAACACATGCAGAGTTTCTTAAAGTAATATATTGCATTAGGGGATATGAAGTAATGTCTCTAAAAGAATTTTGACCCTACAACATTGCAAATGCAGTTGGAGGGCACTCTGGACTGGTTGGGGAATGTCAAGAGGAATGACAGTTTTCCAGTATGACACACAAGTTCAAATACATTTACATAAAAGTCTTTAAATCTTCAAATAGTGCATTCAGTGTATATAACCAAAAATAACTGAAACACACTTAGCAGCAAAGCTGCTAGATCCACCTGAATCCTACAGATTTTCACTGAATTTTGTGTGTTGTATTCATGTGAAGGAATATCTGTAACTCATGGAGGTCTCCCTGTGTCGGTGATCCCATGAATGACATGGATAAATATTTATGGATTTATACGAGTTATGGACCAGCTATAGGAACTGATGGAGTTTTCCTCACTGTTACAAAATGAAGACATTTCTAAAATCCTGTGTGTTTTTGCAGCAAAACTAGCACCCCTTCCAAAGCAAAGCAGAGTTTTGCCTTATTAAAGTGGTGATGAAGCACCAAAGTATGGCCCAGAACAGCAAAGGCTGTGCAAGTGTAGGCCGGGATTCTGAAGCCAGAGCATTCGGAAACTTGGGCTGCAGTGCTTCTCTTCTCCAGTGGAGAAGAGATTTCTTGAAGAAGCCTTTGTGAGTGGTTGTTGCAGAGGTATTGGCAATAACAAGGGTACACTGATTGTCAGGGAAATCCCCACTGGGATGCACAAAACCCTGAGAGGGCTGGCTGCTGTTGGAGCTGTTTGAAAAGCTTTTGGAGAGAGCTGACTCGTTTCTACTGCCCTGAGTGGAAGTTGATCTCTCCCATTGCCAGGAGTTAGGGAGCTTGAAGAAACTGCCCCAAATCGGTGTGCAAGGAGGATGGATGGATGGATGGATGGATGGATGGATGGATGGATGGATGGATGGGTGGGTGGATGGATGATGGGTGGATGGATGGATGGATGGATGGATGGATGGATGGATGGATGGATGGATGGGTGGGTGGATGGATGGATGGATGGATGGATGGATGGATGG
>VXAC01002383.1:367162-378771 GCA_013399225.1 Rhipidura dahli
ATGGAGTGATGGATGGATGGATGGATGGATGGATGGATGGATGGATGGATGGATGGATGGATGGATGGATGGATGGGTGGATGGGTGGGTGGATGGACAGGGGGATGTCTGCAGGGGACAGTGTTTGCATAAGGACCTACAGCCCTTCCAGGTATTGCAAATGATCAGAATTCTACAGTCAACTCTAAGCTGGTGAAGAATTGAGGGGACTGACTGAGGGAAACTTGAGCTGAGCCCCCTCCTTATCTCGCAGCAGGCTTGAGCCAAGGCTGAGGGCTGCAGGATGTCTGGAATGTGAGGCTCAGAAGAGCAGCTGCACCTCTACACCAGCCATTGGCCTCACTCCCTCCAGTGAGTGTAACGAGCCTCGGTGTAAACTTGGTCTGATAAGGAGATAAGGATGTGCACCCAGACTCTCTGGGGAAGGCCAGGGGGCCTTTACTGCTGCCTCAGCATGTGGAGGAGGACCAAAGTGTTTATTCTACCTTTTATGTCAGCTATAAATTCTGACAGTAAGTAACCTTGGCTCTCCTTAAGATCCATTTCCATATTGAGTTTCACACCCCAAAGAATGCAAATGAAAAAAAAAATTAAAAAATAGGACTTGTAACACGTGTGTTCCCAAAGTCACCAAAACTCCAGCTGTAAGATGTGATTCTTCCACCCCACTGGATAGAGTTAAAATTTATATTATAAAAGGGGAGCTTTGGGGCAAAAAGATGATAGCAGAGGAAAACACCTCTGCTTAGGATCAGTTGACAGACTGTGTCCTTCCTCCTCTCCTGAAGGGACACCTTTAGGTGACCTTTGCACCTCCAACTGCATTGGCAGAGGTGGGGATATTCATTTCTATGTTTATATTGTCAGCAGATCTCTGTTGCTCTACTTTCTGTGGCAACACTTACCATCATCTCTGTAGTCAGTTCATTTATCAGCAGCAATTCTGAGCCTGCTTTTTTGTTCCTTCAGTAATCTGTATTATTTGTGTACCTGGATAGTGCAGGTCCTCATTGAGCACAGTTATGGTGCTGAATTGGCTGTGATCAGAAATCACAGCCCACGGATCTTCTAGGACCAGCTGGAGCACAAATTTCTATACCCTGAACACAAGAAACCCTCTCCATCACACTGGTCCTGGTGATTTCATGACCAGCATGTTAGACTGTCTCACGAATTTAGCTGAAAATTAATTAAAATATTTCATATGTGTATTTATCTCCTTGCCAGGTTAATTTTCAGTCAGATTAGAGAGCTAAGGCATCTCACCAGATGCTCAGAGTAGTGATAATCCTAAAAGAAGCACTAAAAATAATACCTTTTAGGAATATGAGCACCACATTCCGTGATGTTCCATCAGATCTTATACCTCTTTGAAGACAAATCAGCTTTGAAGTCCTTTTGTCTTCAGCATCAATGAATTTTGGAATTAGTGTGACACAAATCTTGCATGGATTAAGTGATAATTGCATAATTTACACAACTATATTGCTGCTGGATGCTAAATTTCTTGTTGGATATACGAGATCCTTGATCTGAATGTCAGAAGATCACAGGAATAGCTTAGAAATTGCTATTAGAATATTGCTGTTAGAATGGGGAAAATGTATTTTTTAGCAGTGGAGACACTGAGCTTTTATAAAACTAAATGAGTAGAAAAGAATAAATGTTGGGAATCTGACTGGGGAGAAAAAGGCTACAGCCTTGTTCCTTTCCCTTGAGAATGCTTACTGTAGTACAGGAATTTTAGGTACAACCTTGGTTTAAGTACAAAGTGATGTGTTCCAAAAGGTCTGCAATAAAATATCTACTGTTTATTTTGGCCAAACAACAGAATAGTTCATTCAAAATAATTAATTGCTGCTTAGTATCCAGTCTTCTCTCATACTGCCATGAAAGATAAAAAAGGTTTCTGCAAAAGTAGATCCACCCATTGCCACTTTACTTGCCAGTCAGGCTCCCATGAAAATAATGTGAAAATTATGCTGCTTTAGTTTGTAATTTTAATCTCCTTTCACGCGGGTGTGAACATTCCCTTTGGATAATCAAACTCTGTTTGCTTGCCCTGTTGCTGATTTGGTTCTCAGATGCTGTTTTCCTACCTGCAGGATATGGCAGAGGTTCAAGAAAAGGTTTTTAAGAGTTTGCTGCCAGAAGGTGTTGAGGTGACCACCCTCTGGGTGTAGCATCTGTAAGCTTCTTCAAAATCAAACAAAATTAAACTGTGTTGGCAGACCAAATAAAACACTGTGATATTTTTGCCACCACTGAGGGCCTCAGTATTCATACTTTTACTCTTTGATAATGAAGATTTGGAAATGCTTGGCAAATTCTTTTTTTGAAAGTGATTGCTATTTTTCTCTTGATTCTTTCACTAGTTTTCTGCAGGCCATAATTTGGGAGGAATGGAATTAACACTGATGCCAAAATGGCTACATGAAAGACAGCTGCATTCTAAGTTACTCAATTTTAATTTATTTTCCAATTTCATGTAAGGAAGTGAAAAATAAATTGAAATTAACCAATTACAGTAATAATATTTCAATACCTTTGTATGGTAAAATGCCATTTTAATACTGTGTTGACTCCTGCACAGGCATTCAAGAATTTAAAGAATTACAGAATCTAAAGATTACTCAAAAGTTTTTTGGTTCCTATGTCCAAATTACTAAAGGAACTAGACATCCTTTTTTTTTTCTTGTGATATTTTTTGTTTATTCTTGTTTATTTAACCTTAGAAAAAGAATATATCTGGTAATACCTTCATAATATCTTCCTATGCACTGAAGTTTAGGAGGTAAGTTAGTTCTTCCATTTGTTCTCTTTATTGCTATCAAGACTGCATGAAATAGCTTGTACTGCTCACATTATACACAATTCATTCCAGAAAATTATGTAGTGATAAACAGAAAGAAATATTTAGTGGTGAATTTGTCACATTCTTCAGGCAGTTTTGGAAATAGCAGTAAAAACTTGATAGCTGGATTTTAACCTCCCAGTTAGATAAATATACAACATTATTCTCCTACACATTCATTTCAATACTTTTTCATTACATTTTAGAGGGAGATGCTTGTTTCTGGTTGAATCTGGTTTTGAATTTCACCCATATATGAAACTGTACTTTATGTTTGACAGTTCCACACCCCACATTAGAAGAATTAACCCAAGAAGTCCTGTTCTTGTTTCATTCCATTGCTCCACAGAGTTCTGGGGACATTGATTGTCACTGAATGTGTGTGTGAATGTGTCAGTTAAAGAATTAATGATTAATGCTGTGATGGGAGTGTTCAGGAGATAAGCCAATTTTAAACTTTTAAACAGAATTTTATTCTTTACCTGCACCCTTGATGCTGATGCTTGGTTCATACCCACCTCAGTCAAGCCACTGCCCTCTGGGTGTGACTGCCCAAGAAATACCTCATCCACCACACAGCTCACCCATCAAACCCAGCTCTTTGCAGTTGAAAGGGAAGGCCTTGCAGAAGTCCAGAGAGATGACATTCACAGTCCTGCCCTTGTCCACTGATGTGCTCAGCACGGGGATGTTTGTGGGTACAGTAAGTCTCTGCCTAAAATATGTTTTTCATGTTTTTCTGGGAGGCAAAGTCTGGGAGCACATTTAGAAAGCAGAAACTGGCCCCACAGATCTGCATCCCAGCAGCCCAGGTGCTGTTAAAGAGCTGTTGTGACAGCAGGTGTGGCAGCCTGTGACATTCAGGTGCATAAATAATTGTTTGTGCTACTCCTGGGACAGAAACACACTTTCCAGTCTGGAAAATCGGAGTTAGAGGAAGCAGGATGAACAAGACCAAGTCAGTTTGGATGTAGCTTTTTCCTGGGAAAATAATTAAAGATAACTTGATCTCCTTCACCAACTTCTGTCTTCTTCCCCTTTCTGAATCAACAAAGGCCATTATACAAATGCCAGAGTACCTGTTGGTAACAGCATGGAAGTCTTACTCTGGTAAAATTTTTAAGGTCCTGTCATCTTGCTGTATAGGAACCTAGAATTTTAATCTGGGGAAACCTGAGCTTTATTTTGATGTTTGTCTAATGCCAAGCATAGTGGATTCTGCTTTATGACTGGGGATTTTTGCTATAAAAAGATGAAAAGAATTAATTAATAATTAATAGAGAGTTCCATCACAAAATGGGAGTGGTTGTGCTAAATCCAGACTGAATATGGGCCAAATGAGAAGCTGGAGCTCAATCTTCATGTTGAGATGAGTAAACAAAATCCCATCACACTTCAGCTATTCATTCTCCTTAGGACCACCCTTTATTAGCATGTAAATAATAACTGTACTGTGTAGATTTGATAATGAAAAAGATCTTGTTAGCTGTTCACAAGAGATTGCTTTCCCCTTTAGTGGAAATCCTACAGTTTAGGTCATCCTGATAGGTTTTTAATTACTCCTTGTGTTAGAAAGAGATTTCTTTCTGTGGATTTGGGCTGTGCTGAAGGTATATGGATTCGATCTTGTACCTAAGGGTAAGGGACAGGGAAAAGCTGATGGAATTCTTCTTCCTCTTGAACAGACAAGAAGAAAAGGCATAAACTGTCAGACTCTGTCTGCCTGGTTTTAAAGTTACCAAAATAGGAAAACAAATTGAGTAAATAGAGTTTTTAATTGCATAAAGTCTGAAAAATTGACATTTATGGAATGTGTTGTTAAAAGTAATAGATGATGAGTCATCTTCTGAAAAAAAAAATATTTTGTCTTTGCTTGGCATTAGTCAGAGCCATTTTTATTCATTCATGCATTAACACTTAGCAGATACAAAGCGTTTTCCCTAATAACAGATTTTTTGTAGGTGGCAAGTTCATCAAAATTCAGTTGGGGCACTTTAAATGACCCGACTGCAGAATATTTTTTTAGTGTGTTCAGTCAAAATCAGACTTGTCTTTTGAAATGTTTTAATGTCCTGAAATCATATGACCTTAGATTGCAGGCCTTCTATAAACTGTGCGTTAAGAAAAGCAATTCTAAAGTTTTGTTCGTTGGACTTGTTCAAATTCTTTATATTTCTTAAATGTCATGTTGAGGCAAGCTCTTTGAAGTTAATTCATGCAATAAATAAGTTTATTTATGCCATTCCTCATTTTAAAGTCATTAACAAGAATACATCAAGCACGGGGAATGAAAGGCAAACACATCGCAGTTGGCTGTTGGCTGTTTGCTGTCTTTTCTCTCTTCCACACCAAGGTGCACACCTGGCTTCACACAAATCACAGCCCCAAAAAGAGTGTTTTGGTGTGGAGACCACATAATGGCTTTGTTATAAAAAACAAGAGGTTGGGGTCTTAGCCTACTTATATTTTTATGGTTTGTATTCCCCCACAGAACCTGAGCTGAAGATTTTGTTACCAGAGCATCTCCTGAAGAGAAAACCTCCCTCTGGACACCCCAGTGCTGCTTCTCATCATCTCAGTCCCTCCTGCTACTTAGTGTGACACATTTTAATGGTGTTATTTTAAAGGAATTATCTGTAAAACACAGGAATTTCTGGTATTATTTCAGTTGTCCTAAATTCTCAGCTTTTGGATTACTCATGGTTTCAGTTATTGATGCCATTGAACAAGTGGTTATATTAATACAGAAAAAAATTGTCTGAGATTTGCATAAATTATTTTCAAAGAGTAGACAGAGTTTAAAGGGATTTTATGTAAATTAAAAAGAAAACAAATATTCCAGGAAAGACCAAACACTTAGCAGCTCTCTGGACTTGCTAGGGTAGAAAATAAGACTATGCCTCTTGGAAAAAGTGCTCTATTTAATTGCTTGAGGATTTTCATAAGTGTTAAAAAACTGTCCTTCTTTTTTTTTTTTTTTTTTTTTTTTTTTTAAAAAACCTTTTACAAAAAAAACAAACAAAGAGACNAACCTTTAGACAACAAAGCAAATCAGGGACATCAAAAGCAAAGCAGCAACTGGTGTTCCAGCCATCTCCCTTGATGCCTTTTTATATTCAAGGGCTGTGAATCTTCTTTGGAGTGGCTGATGTGAAGGGCAGCTCACCAAGGACCCCTCAGCAGCTGGTGATAAAAGCCACCAGGACATCCTTGGGTACCTCAGAGCTCTCCTGCCTCTGACTTGTTGTTCTGGCCAGGGTGGGGAGGGTGGTTCCAGCCTTGGTGATTCCACTGCTGGTCACCAGAGTGCCATGGTTTGTAGTGACCCATCCGGTGCTTCACTGGTCATACACAGCCCATAACCTGTCTTACCCAGCCCCACATTGGTCATGTACAGCCCATAATTGGTCCTACACAGCCCAAAATTGGTCATACACAGCCCATAATTGGTCACTGACACTTTCCATGCCTTAATTATGTCAGTGACTTAATTATATCTCCCCGTATGGGAGAGAGACAAACAGGACCTTGGGCGTTCTTCTGCTTCCAGAAGGTTGTTTATTAATTCTTTATCAGGGAAATAGAGCCACTGACATGAGCCAGACACAGCACAGAGCAGAGAATGCTAAAGAAAGCCAACTTACCAGGATTGCATGGCCTTCTTAAAGGTAAATCATCCAATTAAAACATAAAAGAAAAGGTATTTTTACTTTTCCACCAATAGCCAATGAATCACTCTGTCATGTAGAGAGGAACTGTGGAATTCTTTATCCAGTGACCTTAAACTACTTCTACTGCAGAATATGGAGTAATAGAAGAAGAAGGAGAAGGTCTGGAGAACAGCAACGTTCCTCCATTTTAGGGTTTTTACCTTTTATCTATTCACTATGTTAACAAACCCAAAAACTCTAAATTTTTCACCCTGTGACAATCTTACCTAATGTTCTATCACCAAGTTCACACCAGTGTAGATTCCAATTCCTCCCAGAGGGTTGGGATTTTCTCCATGGACGAAGGTCAAAAACAATGTCATCCAGGGGGGTAAAATCCTTCAGAACAGGCAGAGAAATATTCTCTGCACTCTGGACTCCAGCAGTCACTGCAGTGCCACACTCAGCCACATTCTGCTCCATCTCAGGCCTCACTGGTGAGCATCAGCCTTTGTTCTCTTTCATGGCATCAGTGCTTAACTCTGTTTTGCTGACCGTGTTTATTCCTCCCTCATAAACCAGGAGAGATGGGTCTGGAAAGAACAAAATTTGGGTGAATAAACACAAGAAAACTGTGTTTCTATTAAACTGTTCCACAGCAGCCTACCTGCTTGCAAAGCTGCTATCAGAACATCTCAGGAAAAAAATCTTTAACCATTGGATGTAATTCTCACTTCTGACCTGGCTGACCAGGTCATCTGTTAATGGGAATTTAACCAGACAATGTCACACCACGATGACAAGACCCCTTTTTCAGAAAAAGAAGACAGCTGCTCCTAGATTTCAGAAAGACCTTGACAAATGGAACAAAATCCTACAAGTATAAGTAAAAAAATTACAGAGTCAAAGGAATTCTTTAGGGAAAAAAAAAAACAACAACCAGCTGCTAATAAGAAAATAATCAAAGAGAAATACCAAAATATTTTCTTCCAAACAAGATATTATTTTATCAATTGGGATTGTCCTAAGTTTTCACTTTAAAAATTTCCATAATATTGAAATAATATTGAAGGTGAAATTAAGATTTGATTTTACAGAGACTGTGAACTTCTGTCAAAAGCAGAATTGGAGGAAACTCTGCATTTGAAAACTAAGACCTTCTGGCATTTCTGTTGTTTGGATCTTTCTGACACCATTTTTCTGAAAAGCCAGCAAATATGAAACTGCTGAAGTTCCTCCATTTTGAAATTCACAGGAATGTTGTGTCCTTTCAAATAGAGTTTAAGACCTCTGAGTATTTTTATTTAGTCTAAAATAAAAATAACATCAGCTTCAACCTTACTGGAGGCAATTCTTTTACCCCTCTAACAAGAACCAGATCAGGGAAGAAATACAGGTTTTTTACAAGTTTTCTCCTTCTCTGTTTTCTGCCCCATCATGTCACCCCATTCTTGTAACAACTTCAGTGCAGTTAATTTGGTCATTGAGGCTAATGAATGGCATGGATTTTCCAGTGTCACTTCTCTTTTGGGTATAACATTTCAGGAACAGCCATTCAGCTGCTCTGCCTCCTCCCCTTTCATCATCATGCTTTGTTCTTGTTCAGGACCTCCTCTGTCTTGAATGTAGCTGTCTCAGTTATTTTGAATTTTGAAGCTGTGTGTGGTTTGCTCCTGGGGGTGTTTTTTTTAAGATGTGTGAATTAGGTATGTGCTACCCCTGCTCACTAAAACTTTCTAGACTTGGGGGTTTTTTTTAAACTCATTCCACCTACAGTGAAATATTTAAATTAATTTGAATCCCTCGTGTAAACACAGTGATCATGTGATACAGGTTCAGCAACAGACCTCTGTGCAGCCCATGCCAACCACCCTTATTTTCTGGTGAAGGGACTGATCAGGGAAGGAAGAAGACTTGATTTACACATGGTTTGCTGAAGGTTCAGCAACACTCAAAGTACAGTCACTACCCTGGAGCTTGCTCCAGACCAAAGGGTTCATTTTATGTGGAGAAGATGCACAAAAAGAGAATAGGAGATTATATAAGAGACAATATCCGTACTGCAGGGTAACTGCAATTCCTTGACAAAATTCCCCAAGAGGCAAGGCTGAAGTTTTTGCTGTGTGAACCTTCTCCATCTGGTTCCAGGAACTCTACAGGAACCCATGTCACAGTTCTTTACTACAGAGGCTGGAATGAAAAGGGGTGAAAACAGTGTCTGAACCCATGCCCAGACTGGGAACTGCTGTAGGAACAGAGTCATTCTGCCAAAACATTGCATTGTCACAAGATTAAGAAGTGCATCTCAAGTGGTGATGGTGCTTGAACTGCAGAAGTTAATTTGAGAAAGTTTATATTTAAGTCCCAGAAGTCTGGGTGCTGCTGTAGAAAGTGAAGCAATATCAGTCCTGAAAATGCAACATTATAATAACAAAACATCAAGGGAGACCCCAAGAGGAAAGCGATACAGAAAATGTTGATATCATAAACCAAGAATTTTCAGGCAGGCTTTCAAACAGTTTAAAATGATTGCACATAATAACAAGTGGGGGAAAAATGTAAGAAAACACATTTGTGTGCTCTGTGTGGCATTTTGCCTCTCTGACAACTCTGTTTCTCAGAGCTGGGGCAGTTTAAAGTGTGCTCAAGTAATTACTGGAAAGTGAGTTGCTTATTCTGTCTCATCCTGTGTGTGACTGTGCACCCAGCAAGAATGCTGCTATTGCATGTAGAATATGTTAATGCAGTCCTTACCCTAACAAAGTCCCAACACTTCTTAGCAGACAATTGGCTGCAGTTAAGAGCTAGACATTTTTAATGTACAGAATAGAACCTACAGCTTTTTCTCTTGTTGAATCTGTAGATGGCAACTTCTCTGTCTCTTTGTAACTGAATGGCACAAGTAGAACCCTTCAGCAGAGTTTGCAGCATTATCTCAGCAGGGTGAAATAACTGCAAGCATCAAAATCAGCACTACAAAAGGAAGGGACTTCAGAAAGCTTCAAGTACATTCTAGGAGAGTCCACAAATGCTCTGCTGTAAGTTGTAGGAATGGCTACTGGAAAGCATATCCACATGATCAAAGTCGAAAGCTTTAACTGTCTGAAGACTGCCTTCTGTGTTTTGACAGCCTCCCATTTGTCTGTGAATAACAAAGTTGAAGAAATTATTTCACATCCCTTTCAGCTAAGTGGATTTACAGCTGGTAAGACATAAACACTGATGGAGATAAATGAGAATATGTTATGTGATTGTATTTCGTATTTAAAATTCAGTGACACTTTGAAATCAAATGCTGCTTCTTGACAGGGATGTCATTAGACCTTTTTAATGTCTGCTTGGCACTCTGAACTGCATGCTGTGAAAGGTTCTGTCTCAGGGAGGTTTGTATGATAGCCTGTATCAAATTCAGAAGGTGAAGACGCAAATTGTCTGCTCTGTCAAGACTTTTTATTGGGATTGTCTGTGATGGGCACACGGGTGCTTCATTTTCTTTTCTCTTTAATACATGAGAAATGAGACAAAGTCATTCCAGATCCTTTCAGTTACAGAGTCCTGAGCTATCATTCCATGTCTGAGTTTTCCATCTGTGACTAAGTGGCTTTTTTAAATACAGCATCATTTCTGAGCCACCCAGCACAGATACAGAGCTCCACAGAGTGATCCCACCATTATTTCTGTGAAGGATTCCAGAACCAGCTGCCTAGCACAAGTGTCTAAAGGCTTCCTTTTGGAATCATCCACCATGCAAAAGCACATCCCTCAAGGCAATTGTGGCTGGTACATTTCTTTTTTGAAGCTGGTCCTGCTCTTCTCCTCCTCATGCAATCTCAGAATAGCTGATGTGTTTGTGGCTCTGTGTGTGTTAAGACTAAAATTACTTTGCACGTGCCCTGTTTGTGTCCCTGTGCATTCCACAAGAGAGGCTGGAGTAGGGATCCCTGTCCTGTGATCATTCAAGGAGAGATCTCAAGAAGAGTGAGGAATTGTGAGCAATAAAAGCACTGCATTCCATTTCCCACTTTCATTATCATCACAAACTCCCCCAGAGTTCCATGGTTTTATCTTTCAGAATGCCTCACTTTCCCTGCCATTGCCTGGGATTTCTGCTTGCTTGCTTATTTTCAGCAGGCCCTCCATGTTTGGGTTTTACATTGCATTTCTTTGCTCATTTCATAGCAGATATACATAATGATTCAAGCACTGTAGAAT
This sequence comes from Rhipidura dahli, assembly GCA_013399225.1. Taxonomy (NCBI): domain Eukaryota; kingdom Metazoa; phylum Chordata; class Aves; order Passeriformes; family Rhipiduridae; genus Rhipidura; species Rhipidura dahli. The sequence continues at coordinate 377,879 of VXAC01002383.1, forward strand.
CTTTATTTCTGCCCTGGGTGATATTCAGAGGGATGAGAGTTGTATGGACAATGCTCTCAGGCACATTGTGTGATTTTTGGGGTGTCCTGTGCAGGGCCAGCAGCTGGACTCAATGATCCTTGAGGGTCCCTTCCAACTCAGCATATTCTGAGAAATCAGATGTTATTCTTCTCCTCGTTGCAAACTTCAAATTTACCCAAAAAACCCCACCATTCAGGGTATATTGTAACTTTCCAGTGTAATAGCTTACTACATTGTAGAGAGAATGAGTTCTTCAAGAACAACAGTGCACCTTTTCAAACATGACCTATACTTTGAAATTTCTGCCTCTTTGTAAAGACCTTTTAATGAAATCTGAGTAAAACGTAACACGTTGCTTTGCAGTTTTGGGTGGTTTTGAAATATCACTGTATAATTAACTGCCTGCTTTTTCTTTAGTCTTAGAAACTGGTCCATGCAGGACTGGAAGGAGAGCAATTACTGCTGCCTGTAGCTGGTCAGCCTGGGTGGAGAAGTTAATAGAGTTTGCAATCAAATTTTGGGACCTGTGTCCATATGAAATCAATAACTCATTATATTCTTCTTTGAAAGCACACACTGGGGTTGGCAAACAGATATTCACAATTTCAGATTTTAGTATTTCTTCAGTAGAACCCAATAAATGTTAACATCAAAATTTGGCTGATCTTTGCTTTAGTAGTTTACACAGACAGAGCTTATTGCCAGCATCAATATTTTTGTACTTATATTTCTGCCATTAAGGTATATTAACACTTATTAAAAAAGGAAATGCTGTGTGTTAGAGGCATGAGATCAGAAAAGCTATGTTTTTTCTCTGAATCCTTTTATTGTTCAGTCTTTTTCACTTAAGAGGAGAAAAGTTTAGGGTTTAT
>VXAC01002383.1:378813-413232 GCA_013399225.1 Rhipidura dahli
GGGGGGGGGGGGGGGGGGTGTGTTGGGTTTCTTTTGCAGAAAAATACGCATCAGGATTTTTTTCCTAACAAGGTGGATATAGAGAAGACTCCAGACCAGACAGTAGGTTTGAGAGTTTAATGCATTTATATGTTGTTTGAGACCTGTGTGTATTTTTTGGGAAATCTACTTAGTGTTTTGCATGCAGATATGAGGTTGTCATATCCATGATCTGAGTTAGTAAGATGCACAGCATTTGACTTTTAAAATTTCTTTTGCTGTTGGTCAGTTGGGGTTTGGGTTTTATATTCAAAACAGAACTGGAAGGGAGTTGTGTATGCTCTTAGCTGATTAATGGCAGAATTGTTTCAAGACAATGATTTCAATAAAATAAAAGGGACAGCTCATGTTGGATGTTCTTTCAATACCACCTAAATTAACATTGGCAATCTGTTTTCAGACTTCTGTTGGTATAATATTGCTTTGGCCTTACAGGTGGAGGGAAGACTACAAATTGATTGATTTTGAGAAAAATCTTTGGTATCTTTATGTACTGAGTTGTTTTTGTAAAGATCAGATGCTGGGCTTGCTTTGCACATGAAGTTTAGGGATGCTGGCTGCATGTAGACTTTGCAGAAAAAAACCCAAATTCCTGGTTTATGCAGAATTATGAGACAGAGTTTTAAAAGTAAATAAAGCAAGGTGTATTTATTTGAATTTTACACTAAAAAACAATTGTAGGAATACCACTCTAACATTTTATTATAGATAGGTTGTCCGTGCATTGCTATATAAATACAAATTGCACACCCCATGATGGCTGTGGTTAGGAAAGTAGGTTCATGAGAGTGGATGGAAGAAGAGTGAGCAATGTGTGACATCCTGAGGAGGTCTTGGAAGTGACCTTGTGGAGAATCTGCAAGCAGTTGCCAAAAGTGAATCAGAAGGGGTGTTCGTGTTTGTGTATATATATATATATATATATATATACAAACACACACACACACATATATATATATGAAAAATAGTTTTATTTTTATTATTATATAATTATTATAATGTATATAATTTTTAATCTATATAATTCATATATATATATATAATTCATATGTATATATGAATTTATAAATCACAATTTGTTGCGATGTAGAGATCCTGCCTGAGATCCTCCTGTAATGGAATGAGCCAAATTTCCCAAGTGAGCTGTTCAGTGTTTGAGTCCTGCATAAGTTAATGTTGACTTGTTAACTGGATTAGCTGGAGAAATTTCACAGATTGATCAATTCAAATCTATTTTCAGCTATCACATGAGACGATGCTGGAGGCTGCCCTTCCAAATAAAAAGTTAATCTAATAAATTAACTTATTGTGCCACGAAAGATCTATTGCATTTCTTTTTGTTTATTAGAGTGGGATCAATATTTCATCTTCAGAAAGCTGCAGGTATTTGCCACGTTGTACATTTTTAGGCATAGGTGCAGGCACTGTGAGCACCTCGACATTGGAACAGCTGCTTTCTTACACAAAATGGATGCAGAAATATTCCTGCTTTCTGTGAGGTGTGCTAAGACTGCCTGCAAGGTTTCATTTTGTTTTCCTCCTGGATCTCAGTGTTACTTGGTCAGACTTGAGAGCTTATTTTAATTATGGCCCCTAATAATTTTATTATCAGCCTCCCCAACGTTGGCTGTATCTTTTGGAACCCTGAAATTCCAGGATCTGTCAGAGTGATCCAGATAATCCTGTTCTGCCCCAGCAGATCACCTTTGCCAAAATCTGTAGAAACAAAATTCAAAGAGAATGTTTCTGTCTGTGCTGTTTCTATCCCAGGGGAACTTCCCAGCCTTGGATGAGGTTGGGAACTTCAATCCTTTGCTTGCTCCAGCCATCCCCTGCTGTAAAGCACTGGAATGAGAATAAGAAGCTCCTCTTGTATTATCACTTGGACACTTCAGCGCTAGGCAGTGCTTTCCAGCTGACTGCTGTGTTCAAGGAAAACTCTGGAAAGGGTGCAGAATTCAGAGCTAGAAGCTTTTGCAGTAGAGAGAAAGCCTTGAAATGTCTGACCATGAGAAATGGGCACATCTGCCACGACTTTACCTGATGATGATCTTTTGTTATGATGCTCCAAAGGGGAACTCAGGCAGGGATGTGGGAGCTCTGCTTCAGAATTACCAGTTCTTGGGCTTATTTTTTTGAAAATCAAATAGTTGAAGTAATGCATATGGGGAAAAGACAATAAAACTATTATTAAAGAATGCAGAGGAGCCTTTGTTTGCATCTTGCCTGTCTGCAGAATTATTCTTTGGCCATGCAGTTGTGTGTGTACAATGACTTGATAGAAATGTGCTACAGCTCACTCAGGATGCATTTGGAGAGGAGACACTGTCTAACTACAATTAGCAACTCAAATGCAAATATTAATAGACTTTATTCTGGTTTGGTTGGTTTGGGTTTTTTCTATAGATTCTATGCACAGGGCCAAATTAGTCCTAATCATGTGATATAACCTTTTCCATATCTAAAAGTTGTTTTTCTTTGCCATTTTTCAGCTGTAGCCACAAGAGGAGGGGAAATATTTCTGGCAAAAATGCTAAAATTAGGCATTCAGAAAAAAATAGACCTTGCAACTGGTTCTTCTAAATAATATTTACATACTCTGGATTGTACATAGGGTGTTTTTTAACACCGTGGCTAAGTGGGACAGAAGAGAACCTTTCAGAATTCAGGTTATAGGGTCCACTCTGAGTGCAGGTGCCTTAGTGGTGTTTGAGAATGGCAGAAAAGGGAATTTTCTCAAGTCTCTGCAGGGGCAGGTGAGCTCTGGCAGCAGCTGAGAACAGACTGCACTAAGGGCTTGCTGCAAACCTGGAGTACCCAGCAGCAGGGAGGCTCACAGAGCTCCTGGTGCCAAACCATCCACGCCTTGGTCCCTCCTTTTGTACTCACAACCATCTGGCAGGAGGCTGCCTGCTGATATGCTCTGGCTTTGGAAATAGCATCCCTCCTCCAGCAGAGGATGATTTTAGCACTTTTGGGAAGCACAAAGCTGACTGTCTTGTAAACTGCACCCCAGATTTATCAGGTTACCTGCTGAGCTCTGTGCCAAATAACTGCATGGCAGGTACTGATCTATGGGAGCAGTACTGATATTTTCCTGTTCCCTGTGCTTTCCCCTCACTGTGATTAATAATTGCAGCAAAGGAAAGGTCACAGTCACATGAGAACCACTCAGGCAACCAAACACATGGGGTTTATTCTTTTGATTTCTTAAGTTCAGACTGGTGCGTTATCAAAAGCTTTTTACCAGATCTGAATTTAATGTCATGACATTTTAAGGTTATATCACTGATCTCCAGAGACAGCTCTCCTATCTTCCTCCTCTCAGCCCCCCTTTCAGGCTGTGATAGATGCTGATTACAGTCTCTTGTGTCTTGGGGGTTCATTCCTTCCTAATTACATCCAGAGAAACCATCTGGATTTCAGCTCCCCTCGAGTAATCAATATGTCAGCCAGGGTCAGTGCTGTGTTGGGCAAAAGGGTGTCAAGGTTTGTGCTTGTATAAAGAGTTCCAAGACCTTCCTCTAATTTATTGTGCCTTCATGGCATTTGGTATCACCTAAATATGAAATAAATGTATGAAATATGGGGAAAAATATTATGCAGGGTAATAGAGTGAAGCTATTACCAGTAGCTGGAGTTCTTCAAGATACACTTCCACTGCTTCCCTGCTTAAAGAGAATACTTTTGAGAAAATAAAACCTCTTTTTAAAATTATAGGTCAATGTGCTTCTACCTGAAGAACAGATCATAAAATCTTCTAAGGCTCCTTCCACCTTCTGCGGTTTTTCAGAATGGTGATATCCTTCCTGTCAGTGAGGATGGTATTAAAATTACTCCTTTCCAATTCTAGGACAGACTTAATTTAGTGGTTCAATAGCTCCCTTTTTGTCTTTTACTTTTCAGTTTTATTCAAAAATGTGTCCAAAATTAAGAAAATTTATTATAAAATGTGTTAAATGAAAACTTACTTCTAGTGAAATGAATGAAGTTGGAAGGAAACAAATATTTCAGCAATTATGTTAATAGACTTTGTCTGGCTCCAACAGCAAACTTCTATAGACAATAATGAAGCAAGGCTGGAAAAGTCTGTTTGTGACTGAAATACCACAGGTACTAAATTTAAAGCTTCAATTCTCTTGTCAAGCAGGAAACCCAGCAGAAGGATTTCATTTGCTTTTAAAAAGCTTTTTCTGACAAGTGCATTTTTAAGTTAAAATCTCGGAATTGTTAAAATTCAGGGTTTTNATTAGCAACTCAAATGCAAATATTAATAGACTTTACTTTATTCTGGTTTGGTTGGTTTGGGTTTTTTCTATAGATTCTATGCACAGGGCCAAATTAGTCCTAATCATGTGATATAACCTTTTCCATATCTAAAAGTTGTTTTTCTTTGCCATTTTTCAGCTGTAGCCACAAGAGGAGGGGAAATATTTCTGGCAAAAATGCTAAAATTAGGCATTCAGAAAAAAATAGACCTTGCAACTGGTTCTTCTAAATAATATTTACATACTCTGGATTGTACATAGGGTGTTTTTTAACACCGTGGCTAAGTGGGACAGAAGAGAACCTTTCAGAATTCAGGTTATAGGGTCCACTCTGAGTGCAGGTGCCTTAGTGGTGTTTGAGAATGGCAGAAAAGGGAATTTTCTCAAGTCTCTGCAGGGGCAGGTGAGCTCTGGCAGCAGCTGAGAACAGACTGCACTAAGGGCTTGCTGCAAACCTGGAGTACCCAGCAGCAGGGAGGCTCACAGAGCTCCTGGTGCCAAACCATCCACGCCTTGGTCCCTCCTTTTGTACTCACAACCATCTGGCAGGAGGCTGCCTGCTGATATGCTCTGGCTTTGGAAATAGCATCCCTCCTCCAGCAGAGGATGATTTTAGCACTTTTGGGAAGCACAAAGCTGACTGTCTTGTAAACTGCACCCCAGATTTATCAGGTTACCTGCTGAGCTCTGTGCCAAATAACTGCATGGCAGGTACTGATCTATGGGAGCAGTACTGATATTTTCCTGTTCCCTGTGCTTTCCCCTCACTGTGATTAATAATTGCAGCAAAGGAAAGGTCACAGTCACATGAGAACCACTCAGGCAACCAAACACATGGGGTTTATTCTTTTGATTTCTTAAGTTCAGACTGGTGCGTTATCAAAAGCTTTTTACCAGATCTGAATTTAATGTCATGACATTTTAAGGTTATATCACTGATCTCCAGAGACAGCTCTCCTATCTTCCTCCTCTCAGCCCCCCTTTCAGGCTGTGATAGATGCTGATTACAGTCTCTTGTGTCTTGGGGGTTCATTCCTTCCTAATTACATCCAGAGAAACCATCTGGATTTCAGCTCCCCTCGAGTAATCAATATGTCAGCCAGGGTCAGTGCTGTGTTGGGCAAAAGGGTGTCAAGGTTTGTGCTTGTATAAAGAGTTCCAAGACCTTCCTCTAATTTATTGTGCCTTCATGGCATTTGGTATCACCTAAATATGAAATAAATGTATGAAATATGGGGAAAAATATTATGCAGGGTAATAGAGTGAAGCTATTACCAGTAGCTGGAGTTCTTCAAGATACACTTCCACTGCTTCCCTGCTTAAAGAGAATACTTTTGAGAAAATAAAACCTCTTTTTAAAATTATAGGTCAATGTGCTTCTACCTGAAGAACAGATCATAAAATCTTCTAAGGCTCCTTCCACCTTCTGCGGTTTTTCAGAATGGTGATATCCTTCCTGTCAGTGAGGATGGTATTAAAATTACTCCTTTCCAATTCTAGGACAGACTTAATTTAGTGGTTCAATAGCTCCCTTTTTGTCTTTTACTTTTCAGTTTTATTCAAAAATGTGTCCAAAATTAAGAAAATTTATTATAAAATGTGTTAAATGAAAACTTACTTCTAGTGAAATGAATGAAGTTGGAAGGAAACAAATATTTCAGCAATTATGTTAATAGACTTTGTCTGGCTCCAACAGCAAACTTCTATAGACAATAATGAAGCAAGGCTGGAAAAGTCTGTTTGTGACTGAAATACCACAGGTACTAAATTTAAAGCTTCAATTCTCTTGTCAAGCAGGAAACCCAGCAGAAGGATTTCATTTGCTTTTAAAAAGCTTTTTCTGACAAGTGCATTTTTAAGTTAAAATCTCGGAATTGTTAAAATTCAGGGTTTTTTCGTTTGACAGAGACTAATGTGACATCTTCATTCTATGATGTGTCTCATTTCTCTCAGGACATGACAGTCAATTAAAAGCAGCATTAGCAAAAATGTTTTTCTGTAAAGGAAGCATAGTGAAGGCACGCTTTGCTCTGCAAACAGCATTACAAAAGCTCTTTTATACAGAAAAAGCAAAGGTTTTCTGTACATTCTTCAAGCTATCCAATGGGTGATTGGTAGAACAGTCATTTTTAGTGGCAAAGAACAATTTGTAACTTACTTGGAGTACCAAGAACACTGTTCACTTACAGACAGGAGCTGCTGCTTGTGAGCTCTGGGTGTCTGTCACACATATTTGTGACACATGGACACACATTTTAAACAACAGGCTCTTGTTTTGAAGGTAAAGGGCAGATAAAACACTGAGATGGTCAGAGTTACCAAAATGTTAGTGCCTGATACATTTCTGACTTCATGGTGTTTTCAGGCTTTTATGCTTTCCCTGCAATACCATTTTGCTCTGACAAATACATGCATTTTTAATTTTAACAGTCTCTTCTTCCACCACAATTTTACACTTGCAGATTTCTGTGATCACATTTCTGAGTTGAGCAAAACTATCACCAAATTCATGAAGAAAAAAAAAAGACAAAACTGTCATCCCAGGAACAGCACTGGACAACGTGGTCACTCAAGGATATTTATCAGTGCTGCAGTTCTTGTCCTGCTTTCTCTTTACTGTGTAACAAAGCAGCAATTTTACTGTTTACTCCCTATAAAAAGCAATCAGCTATGCCCTGAGGGACAGTTAAATGTTGTAGCAAAGGGGTAGCATGATTAAATCTCCTTTTCTCCCAGTTTTTCTTCCAATTTGAAACTGCAGAGTAAATACTAATGCAGTGATTTTCAGTAAAAGGCATCTAACAGCTTACTTGTTCGTGGTCTTCTTGGAATTTTTGACAACAATAAGCATTTACTTCAAAGCTTAGCCATATGTATATATTTACACAGATGATAAGTATATTCAAAGGTACAATGAAATATATTCAGTCTTTTTCACTAATAGCTCCAAACAGTGATGGATGGGAGCCCTTCAGTGTTAAAAGTCTGTTAAATTTTCCACAGACCAGTTACACAGACTTAACAGTTTGGTTCAAAGAAGTTTGGAAAGTGACAAAACATTCCATATAAACACACACACAAAAAATTGAAGGCATTTCTGTGTCTCAGAAGGAGATTGTGGTGGTGCACAGACTAAGTAGTGAACATGTAAATTCCTTTTAAAAATGGTCATCAGGAGTTGCCTTGGATTTTAAAGAATGTGTCTGCATGATATGGTTCTTTAGGGAAGTTCCTGCTGTTGTAGTGAACTCTTATCATTGATTGGTGAATAATTCATTAATAATTCATTAATTCTGTGGACACAGACAGACTTTTGCTGCTTGGAATTAAGCAACCTTTCGGTTCATCTCTATGGATGGAGGTGTGGGGAACATTTAATGTTAAACAAGGGGCCTGTTCTGTTTGAGCAACATCTGCTCCTTGGTCTGCACTGAAATCATGGAGGAAAAATAACTCCAAAATTAAATATCCTTCTCTCAAGCATCCTGACTGGCCTGACCTCAGCAACACAAAGGTACCCCTTGAGCTGGAGATTGTACCAAAACACCACAGCAAGCAGCCAGAGATGCAATTATCTTCCAGGGACTTGTCTGTCTGGGGACAGCTGCACTTTCTGCTTCCACAGCACCCTGTGGGCAGAGTAAATCAGCTCTGTTATTAATTAACAGTTGTGTAAAACCAATGTGCTTTTATTTGTTAGCATTATCTGTGGTGTCTGGTCATCTCAGCTGAACCAATCCTGTTTTCATTCAAGATTTGCTTTCTAGATCATTTTTCTTTTTAAATGTGTCCAAGGTGAAGCCCAGAGGCAGCTGAAGGATTTTCTTTAAGGCCCAAGCCACACGTGGGCTCAAGAACATCTCTGGAGCTCCTGGATCTCTGCTTATGTTTTCCCACAAATTACAAATTCACACAAGTTTCAGAATTGGATTCTGTGTCTGGGAAAGTGATCCTGTTTGACCTGAAGGCTAATTAGTATCAGAACCCATGGATTTCATACATTTTGAATTTCAGCAGCACGACTGCAAAATTATTTACCCTCTTACTCTTAACAGTGATTTAATGTTCCATGTTCCATTTGGCTTCTAGTATTCCAAAAACATCAGCCAATTACTGTATATTTTTATAAAACCATGTGAAATGTATTGAAAAGTTGTAATTTACGCTAGTTTATTACAGTGAAATATTTGAAGACTATTGACTTTTTTTTTCCTTATTTTATTAATTCAGGGAAAAAAAAAAACCCTCGGGAAAAGTACCCTGATGGGTTAACAGGAAAACTTCATATCTATTTGCATTTACTTTGGCAACTACAGGTGTTTTGGGATGACAGGATGAGTATGAAGATGATTTTCTGCTTGGCATTAATACCCTGGAAGAAACTCAAGCCAAAAAAAAAAAAAAAAAAAACCAAACCAAAAAACCCCCTAAACTTTTAGATTTAATAATCTTGTGCATGACATATTTGAAGAACTACCCCTTCATACCTTTATATATGAAATGTACTGCATGTCACTTATCAGTATTATTGTGTTTCTACTGTGCTATTCAATTTTTCCAAGACCAAAGCCTTCAATTAATATGCACGAGTGGCTCTTAAAGCCTTCTATCTGAATATGATTTTGTACATTTAAGAAGAAAATCCAATAATAAGTAATTCTCTCTCTATTTTCAAATCCAGTGTCAGATCATCTTCCACAAACCAAATCTGTCATTACAGGGATTAGACACAGTCATATTCAAATTAATGGCATGATTGAGACTAGGTAGAGAATTGGGTTATAGCAAATATGGTTTCAGCTTTGATGGATATTTTTTTATGACTTGATGAACTTCCTTCACAAAGGAGTAGATTATTAAATTCTAATAGCTTTTCTCCAAGTTGTGCTTAACAACTCACACAGTCCAGTATGTCCAAATAAAAAACACTTGGTTTCTAAATCAGATTTTCAGTGAGAATTACAGCTCTTGCCTTTGCATTTGCATCTCAACTCGTGTGTAAAATCATGGAGTTATAAATTCTGCTTTGGGTCTTAAATCCAAAACTGCTCAGTGTCAAAGGGTTACTGCAAAGGGTGACTGCAAATGGCACTGTGGTCAGAGCTAGCTGGAAGTATAAAGCAGAAAGCATCTGTATTCTGCTTGTTCCTCATCATAAGCAGCTTTTCATATTTATTCATGTGAGCCCCCAGAGCCTCCTGGCCTCCAACCTGTGTGTTGGAGAAATCCAGGGTTAGCTGGGAGCTTAACTCAGGTCCTTCTCCTGCCTCTCTCTGAGACATGAAAGAGAGCAAAGGCATAAAAATTCTTTCTTTGACCTGACCAGAAGACACAGGCAAGCCAACAGTGCTCTGACCTTGAATTCCAAAGGCCTCTGAAAGACTCTGCCTGCTCTTCTGCTTTTGTCCAACACTAGAGGGAAAATATCTGCAGAAACAATGATTTTTTGGGCTTTGTGAGTTCTGTTTCTCTAATTTTCAGCAGAGTTTAAATAAATGTGAGAAATGTAGGTGACAGCTTGACATGGAACAATTCTTACCCACAACCAGAAAAACACACTTGTTTAAAGTGAGGGCTGGAATCACCATAATTTCACTCTACTGATTCTACAGTATCTTTTAGTTTATCACAGAAGGATGTATCAGCTGGAAATCTTAAGAAATATTGTTTAATGGTCTGCTAAGACAAATTAATGTAGGTGACAATGCAAATGGTAGTGCAAGGGGTTATTTAAAATCTCATTTTTCCTACTTAGCTGTAATTTTGATAAGGAATACATTGAAAATGTTTTCTGTCAAAAGCAGTGGTAAGAGTTCTTGGCATTTGGGAAACCATAAAAAAATCGTAACAGAGTTGAGAAAAATAAACTTTGACATCCAGAATTTTTTGCCAGTTAGGTCAGTGATGGTAGTGGAATGTTACAGATATAATAAAATAATAAAGAAAGTAAGAGTGGTGATTTATCAGCTCTATTTTAACTTTTAACTTTGCACATGGCACAGAAGTCAGCACGAAGCTGCCTAAATGGGTGTTTTGACAGGTGAAGTTGTTACATGACATCATTATGTTTGGCCCTCATGACCACCTTCATCAGTCTTTCTGAGAGCAATTGTGTTTGCTAGAGAAGGAAAAAAACCAAATCCTTGTTAACTGTTTTTCATTACACTGCTTTTGCTGGGTTGTTTTTCTTTTTTTGTTCCCCAGGCTGAAATAACTCTCAGGACTCTTCCAAGCACCTTGCATGTGTCTGTATTCCAAGTGAATCACAAAATTAATTTGCCTGTGATTTCTTCCAAACCCTTGTGAATCCACTGCAGGAGCTCTCTGTCATGTACTGAGTAGGAGCCTTGCTTTATCTTTTTATAGCAACAGGACAAAATCCTTTAAAGGCATTCCTTATCTTTTAGTGTCAGATGCTGGGAAGTCCTAAGATTTACATATTTCATTACAGAGAATTTCTCCCTGGCATAACTGGCATGTGCAATGTGTTACAAGATCATTAAAAAGAGCCCTGTACACCAGTCAAGGCTCATTCTGAAGAGTTCAGGCAAAAATGGGATTGATTTTTTTTTTTTCAGGAGTGTGCCTGCAGATGGAAACTGCAAAGAAGCCATTTGAAACTCCACTTTTTTGTTAATTTGCAATGTGCTCCCACTGAGCTTTAACAAACTAAACCTGAACTCACAGTAATCATCACTGATTCTACCCAGGGCTCTGGTCCTGCCAGGGTGCTGGCTTATCCTTAATGTTAAACCTCTCTGTCTCCCTTTTGGGATTTAAAATGCCACAGGACACCTGGAAAGAAGCCCAGAGGTGTAATTTTGGAAATGCAGTGAAATGACCACACGGGGTTTTTTGGAATGCTCAGGAAGGTCCTTTCACTTCTTGAGTTTTCTTTGGGAACTTAAACTTGAGGAAATTAATTCATCAGCTGTGCTGAGGTTCATCTCCCAGACACATTGCTCAGAACCTGCCTGGAGATGGAAGGCAACATTTCTGACCTGCTGACACTGAGATCCCCTGGGGGCTTCCTCAGCCAAGGCAAACTGGTTTAGGATCTCTTCTCAGGGATTTCAAATCCCCTTCTTCTGGTCAGCATGGGGAAGCACTTCATTCTTACCTCACTTGCCAGTGTCTTCTCTTGATGCTGCCTCTTTCAAAGCAGCAACAAAAATCCCTTCTCCTGTTGCTGATCTACTCATTTGGGATAGAATTATTCTCAGGATGCATCCTCGGTTTCTTCCCATGTATTTTATCTCAGTCAGGAATTAATTGGCTGGTTTGGTTTCTCCCCAGGTTAATTTAATTTCCTCAATTCCATACACACCTAATAATTCTGTTCAGGAAGTAAAAATCTTTCAGCAGGAACCATTGCTGCTCTTTTTCCCCAGAAGAGATATTTGGATGTACATGTCTATTATAAACAACACATCATCATCCAGGTACTGACAGCAATTGTTCTCATCCTTACATCAATTTTCTGTAAAAAATGGATGAAAATTTTTGCTCATCCATTGTTTATTTTGGATTTTAAATAACTTTGATACTCCTATTAAACGTGTGCTCTCCCAGCATGATGTCTGCAACTACTCCAGTACCCAAACCCAGTGTCAGACCAAAGAGAGGCCAACTTCAATTTATTTTCCATGACCATAAATCACATTCCTGACCTGTGATGATACTCCCTGACATGGGAGGAAGGCTGCAGGACACTCCCTGAACAAGCCAGTTGCACAAACCAGGTGTGAAGCACCGAGACCTTTATGAGAAGAGGCCGACTGGGAGAACCAGGCAGATAAAAGATTTCAGAATCAATTTCACAGGTTCTCTGCCTGTTGCTATTTTAATCCATTACTACCTAGAAGCTGGTTTGGTTGATTTTTTTTTTTTTTCCAATGGTGTTTTCTTATTTTCTCACTTATTCCACTTAGAAGAAGCTGTGAAAATTGTCTATTTCTGTAATAGCATACACAGGCACAACACATGACTAATTTGATGGAAGAAATTTTAGGCAAGCACATTCATGGAGGAGTTTATGAACCCCTCCTCTAATGTTCTGTAACTTCTCAAAATAGAAATCTATCATGGAGAGACCTGATGCAGTCTTAAACACAGTATAGAGAAAGCCACACTGCTGTAATTAAGTCATGTTATCTATAGCATAATTATAATTTCAATATTAATGAGGAGTTTTCATAATGTCATGAGGCAATACTTAACTTTTGTTTCATTTTTTGAATGGCATAAAGCAACACCAGGTACATTTAATACAATTATTATAAGGGAATATATTGAATTTTTGTATTACTTTTTTACTTTTTTTTGCCTCTAATTGCATCTCTGAATACAGACATATGTTATCAGAAATAATAATGAATGTACCAGAATAGGTACTTTACATATATAAGCTATTGGAGCCATGTAGATAAACAGGGAGTCTTTGCATTACAGTTGTACAGAGGTGACAATTTCAGACAGAGGATTCTTGGTTAGCTCAGATTTTTACAGCTCAGATAATGGCTCATTATAGGCAAAAATTGCTGTAAATTGTCAGGACCGTGAAATACCAATTGGAGAAGCACTGCAGCCAAAAAGTGTAGGAATCCATAAGGTGCAGATAACATGGCTCAAATTATATAACCAGGCCCTCACTCCCAAAGCTAATGAGGCTTGCAGCAAACTACAACTTAGATTGCTGACAAAAATTAAGAGGATGCTGAGCAATTTTTGTTTGCTAGTGTTCTATAAAATACCAGCTTCATCAAAGGAACTGAGCACATAAAAATACGAAATTAAGCAGGGAGGGAAGGAGTGAGATTGGAAATGTGTGGGTTTGCTATTAAAACAAAAATGAAAATTATAACTTTTGTCTTGTTTTGATATTTAAGAAAAATACCTGTATTTCTTTAGATCAGTGTGGGAACCTTTATAACAATGTTTTTATCTCATTATATCAATGATTTTCAGAGGTGTTAAGATCAGCATTTTTGTCCAAAGCCCAGGAGACATTAAAGTTGTTCTTTTGACCTCTTTAACTTGAAGCAAGCAAGAATCCTTGCAGGTTTCAGGAATGCCCTGTGGGAACTGTACAACAAAATTTTGCTGGTTTAATTTCGATTTTGTTTAATTTAGGAAGGGGGTGCAGGGAGGGGGATGTGTCACAACCAATCAGTTGGGCTGTGATTATTTGTTATAAATTCTCACCAGGCTGAACAAAGACACCAGGCCATGGGTCAGGAACTCTTGTTCTTTGCTCTGGAGCCGTTCAACTCCAGCAACCAGCCCACTGCTGAGACTCAAAAGGTGCTGCTAAGGAGCCCTCAAATTTGTGCCAAAGACTTCCAGAAGTGGTGGCTAACGAGCCTTTAATTTTGTATTGTACACTTCCATAGGCTCTCAGCGCCTCACAGGAAACTTCTCAAAGGTTTATTTTGGTGGGAATTGAGAATTTTCAGCCTGGCAAGGGTCCCTTCCCTGCAGGCTGTGATAAGCAGATATAAACACAGGCTGAAATTGCTGTATGATTCCAACGCTCTCCTTTTGTCTGCAGGATCAGTTTGCTTTCAGAGTCTCGGCAAGATTATAAACTCACATGTAGGAAAGTGAATGAAATAGTTCTGCCTTGGCTTTTTACATCACCATCTGAGCAGCTTTGCATGAGCATCATCTGCCTTGTCAGTAGAAGAGCTTTTTCCATTAATAGTTACAAAATGAGGGGAGGGGGTTTTTTGAAGCTGTGTTGCCAAAAGCAAACGGTTTGAATTTTAATGTAGCTCTGAGTTCAACATTTTTCCCTTCCTCTGAATGTTAATTTCCACTTGTATCCCTAGGGATCTACCATGTATTACAGTACTTTTCACAGGGATTCACTTCATCTGATTTTAAGCTTTAGATGGATCCTCTGTCTGGTCAGCTCGTTAAGGTTTCTGCAGTTTGAAATACAGGAGCAACAAGGGCCTTGTGCTGCCTAAACCTACAGCTACCCAGCTCCAACAGGGAATAAAGGCAGCATAAGGAACTCCTGGAAGGCTGTCCTAGAGGAAGGGCAGAAAAGCTCCTGTGCTGTGCACAGTCCAAGTCAGTTCCATTTGCATTTCACAGGTGCCCAGGATGGCACCATCCCCCACTTTATGCGTGAGCATCTTCCCTTTCTTCTGCCAAGGGTGAGGAGGGAACTGAAGAGCACAGGGACGCAGGGAACTGCTGCCCCCTTAACCCTTTACGCAGAGGGCAGGGAAAGCAATGGGGTTGCAGTGGGAAAATGTGCTCTTCCCCCAGCAAGGCTGGTGCTGCTCCCTGCGAGCACAGAGCTGACAGTGCAGCAACAGGCAACAAGTAAATAACCTGCTCCACCCAGCGTCTGCAGATCGAGATGCAGCACCGGGGAGGACACAGAAAGGTTTCGCTGTAATCCCTGGGCCTGTCACTCCCTGTCCCCACTCAGAGGGTAGGGGAACAAACCACCTCGAGGTACAGAAGGAAATTTATCTGGCTGCAGCACCAGAGCGTGCTCTGAGGAGAAAGATGGATGGGATGATGATGTGATGAGAATATGAAATCCCCCACACAAACACTCTCTCCAATTTCCTTCTAATTGAAAGGAACTTCCCCAGCAGAAAACAGTTCTGTACACAGACAGTGCAATATGTTCTCCATCCACACACAGGAAAGGTTTTCCACCCACTCCCCCAGACAGCTTTCACCCCACAAGAGGCAAGAACTGTGCTTCTGGTAAGGTTTTCATGAGTTCTGGTAAATGTGATTTAAGCAAACCTTGTTATAAACTACGGTAAGCATCCTTCTCTAAGTAAATCTATCATTCCTGTTCCTGTATCATATTCCCACTACAGTGTTGTATGTCAAACTAACATTTATTTCCTGTGCAGTAACACTTTATGTGGATACAGCCTAATTTGTTTGCTTTTGACTTCTAATAGAGGCTGTGGGGGAAAACACAATATCCCATAGGCAAATCGTGTGGTAATTCTGCATTTTTACAGCTAAAACTAAGTTTACTTTTGGAGTAGCAAAAGGGAAGAAGACAAAATGCCCAGGCAGACTAAGAGAAGCACCACCCAAGAGCTCATAACACTCAGCCCACAAACACAGGTACAACAGGAGCTTCAGCAAACTCACCACTGTATGAAATAAGGAAAAGCAATGTCATTTTTATCAGACATCACCACGAATTGGAAAAAAAAAATGCACTACTTAGTTTTAAGCAAAACCTTTATTTTAGCTCATAGGCTTGTTTGTATTAAAAACAGTTACTTCAAAATCAAATCCACATAAAATTCAGCATGTAAATGAACTGAAGTTGTCATTGGTCAAGATCAGGTTCTGAAAGACAAGGGCTCCGAATGACATTGGAACAACCTTGAGTGGCAACAGATAAAACTGGGATCAGCAGCAGGAGCAGCTCCTGCTTTACAGGCTGAGGAACCAAACTGCCCCCTCCTTCAGAAGGTTTTAAACACCAGCTGCACAGCAGGGCCGTTTAATGATTTCTCTCTTTCCCATAAATTCACTCAGCAAGGACTGAAAACAGCATCCCAGTTTAATCTGCTACTTCACAGGAGTGAATTCTCCTGAGTCTTGTTAGAGGCACTGCTATTTTCTGCTAGCAATCAAAGTACTTGTCTTAAAACAATTTCCTTACAACACCAACAATCAAGCTACATTATATACACTTCAATTGTACAATTATCCTTAAAAAATGCCCGTGTACAAAATAGGTTATTTTATTTAAAAAAAAAATCACATGCTAGATTTCAATGACATTAACATTTGAAAATAACTGAAAAAAATTGATAAATAACATTCCAATTTATCAGGAACACTCCTGCAAGCAAGTGCAGAAGTATCTGCACTATATTTAATATTCTAATAAGCTTTTTAGGGCAACTTGTGCTATAAACCTCATGTACAAAGTGTGTGAAAAGCTCTTACTTGTGACAATAGAATAAAAGCTAATTAATTAAGCAAGAGTATTTCAGTAAAATTATCCTACTTATGAAGTAAATACCGCAAGGGCATCTCATTTACAGCCAGTTAGACAAAGAACACAGCTAGTGACCAGAACACATACATTAGTTAAAAAGTCAAATATATACAAAAATATATTAGAAAGTGGTTGAGTTTAACCACAGGCTCATGTAAAAAATGTTGTTTTAAATAGCAATAGCAAAAAAATAGCTATTTCTCTATCTGCAACAGTACAAAAGGCAACACCTACATATGAGGTAGCAATGCCAAATTAAAAACAAAAAGAAACCAAAAAAACAACTTTGGATTGAGGAGCATTTCCTATATTTTCATAGCATATCTGTCAATACAAATATTTAAATGAACACTTCAATTGTTCCAAGAATTAACTACATTAATTTACAAAACCCTTTATTCAATTAACATTTTTTTTTAAATTACTGGAAATTGGTTGAGTTACTGATTTCTCCTGTTTCTAAAAAAGCTGTTGCATTTTCAAACCCAAACACTGTACAGCAAAAACATGGAGGCTTTATTATACACACTTGGTAAACACTATGGTACATTAAGACTTAATTTACAAAGATGAGAAGAAGCCAACTGTGGTCATTTTATCCTTTTGTGCCTAACAGGCAGACACTGCACACTTCTGCTACCCCATGTTCAATGCTAGAGGCAAGATGAGGGTTCACTACTCCCTTCCACAGCCACAGCAAGTGTTTGAAGTGTTTCATCTCCCTCCAGGAGTGTGAGCCACAAGCATGGCTTCCATCTCTAGGGCCAGGGGCACTGCCAGGCAGCGGCTCAGAGCTCCCCCCGGGCTGGGCTGGAACTGCCTCAACAATGTGGGGTGGGAGAAGGGACAGCTGTGCCCCTTTTCTCCCAACTCCATCCCTTTGTCCTCCTGCAGGTGGCAGGGCAGGAGGGGCCAGCTGAGCCTCTCTGACCAAAAAAATCCCATCAGTGGAAAGCCAGGAGGGGAACAACCATCCAGCTGAGCTGTGCCAGTTCTGGCCATGGGGCTGCAGGCCCCTCACGTGGGTCAAATCCTCTGCTTCCAGCTCCACTGACCAAAAAGACCCTGCTGCTCCTCCAATTCAGGCAACTAAATTGGACAACTGAAGTTAGATGGTACGAGTAACACCAAAAAATGAACTGGATGGAATTTCAGCATTTATTGTATTAAGAAAAAAATATACTTTACATCACAGTGCTTAATTAAATGCAATAAAAAAAATGTAAACTCAGAATTCTAGATAAAATTTAGCTTGAAAAATTAGGGCTCGAAGTTTTGAAAATTCACAATTTTTTAAAAATTGAAGTCACAGTCAGTTCACATAACTCACATCTTGAATTTCACTTGTAAATAACACCTTCACCGCACTCCAATGTCGGGTTTTGGTCGGGTTTTGTTTGTTTTGTTGTTTTTTGTTTGTTTTTTTAAAAGCCTACATACCAAATGACCAAGTGCAAAGGTAAGAGGTATCTTTTTCTCTGCAAGGAAACTAACTGTAGCAAGAATTTGCAGATGAGGCCTCTGGAGTGCTCTAGTAGATGTAAGGGAATATGCGGTACGGGACACGCTGGCAATACCTCTCCCAGGCCAAGCCATACTTTTGCTTACAGTGGTGTTCATCACGAGCCTCTCGATGAACAAGCAAGCAGATGAAATAGATCACGTAGAAATAGGGTAAAATGTGATTAAAACCTGCAAAGTGAGAAAGTCAACTTAGATACAGGACAAAAATCCAGAGGTGGTAGCTGTTTAACAACACGTTCGAAGCTGCTGACATGCTCAAGATTGAAGCATTTTATACTCTTAAAGCATCAAATACTCAGCAGGACAGTGCAAAAATTGTGAGACATGTTCACGTGCTGATAGGAAAAGACCCAAAAAACCACAAAAAGTAATTCTTAAAACTTAAGAGTCACAAAATCTACCAATTTCACTCTCAATGCATGCAAAGCTGGCACATTTTAAGTTCTTTAGTTCTCAAAATCAGATTTCCATTTAAATCTGTGTACCACTGAACTGCCACACACAAGGTTTTCTGTTTTGGCTGCAGACATGAGTCCAGCTTTGGTCAGAGCACACAACTTGACTTGTAGATGAAAAGACTGGAAATGACCCAGAAATGTGAGAATGCAGCCCAAAAAGCCAACTCCATTCTGGGCTGCATCAAGAAGAGAGTGGCAGCAGGTCAAGGCAGCTGATTCTGCCCTGTTCCTCTGCTCTCCTGAGACCCCACCTGAGTCCAGTTCTGGGCTCCCCAGTACAAGGAACACTGTGTATTTATTAAGAGATACTTTGAAAGAGAATTTCAGTCTGTGTTTGATGACCTTTTTTAAAATGTATTTCACTCAAAGTCATCCCTAGATGTGGCAGCCCTTGTCTCCAAGCAAACTCCCGCTCTGGGAGAACTTCAGTTGAAAACATACTCACTAGCCTAAAAAATGTATGGAACAACTAATTAGCAAGCATATCCCACTGTTACTGAATGATAAAGTGTCAGAAAGATGAGTAAAATCTATAGTATGGTATGTCAAATCTGCAGCAAGTTTAGAAAGGGTAAAATAGAAGAGAAAATTTGTTTCATTAGACTTCTGACACAGAAATCTGCCATTCAACAAGGTTTACTATCTCGAATAACTACCACTTGGCATTTCAAACCCAGTCAGATACCGAAACATAAAAGCATTTTTGCTAAAATCCACTTTAGTCTCAGCAACTTACCACAGGGTAGGGACCATGCTAGAGCCATGATGATGTCACCGAGGTAATTAGGGTGACGAACAAAACCCCACCAACCCGTGACAAGAAGGCCTTTTCCAGTGGCAGTGGGTATAAATTTCAGGTCTGTGAAGAGAGTTGTGGTCAATGCAATGATCAAAATATGTATTTAATACCACAGAGAGCCAGTGTACAACAATGGAATGAAAAATGTACTCACTGGCCAGTTTGGGATCTGCTGGGTTCCGTCGGAAATTGTTTTTCTGAGAATTTGCACTTCGGAAGATGTAATACCCAACACCTGAAAAATAAACACGATGTATTTGGCATTTTCAGTATTTTCCAGTTTTCTCTGCTTCAACAAAAGCACTCACATGCCCTTTGCTACTCTTACTCCATCAAAGTCTTTTCCTTAGGGATGTAACTGGTATTTTCTGGTTCTCAGAGCTCTAACAAAATAGAAATGCCATTGGAAACCTGCATTCCAGATGCTCCTTCTCGTTACTGCCTAACTCTGAAGAGATTTTGGAGAAGCTTTATTTTCACATCTACTTTTACATCTGTATCTGACAGGTTATTAATGTAACACTGAGCCTGAAATTCACATAAGCTGATGTGCTGCACTTTATAAGACTCCAGCTCTATTTAGCAGCCTAGCACTTTGCTACAGCACCGACCCCATCAACTGACCACCCATTTACAAGATCATGATAACAAAAGAACCAGGCAACGAATTATCTGCGTTTGATATCTGGGTTATATCCCACATAATTTTCACACAGCAGCTTAAACTTGCTTTTTCCAAAGCTGTATTGAAAAAAGATGATCACGACATACTTCGAATAAAGATGTTATTAAAAAAAATAAATAGAAACCCAAGAAAAAACATTAGGTGAAGATGAAAAAAATATGTTCTACTTCTCAGTATTACAAATATTAAGTTGTATGCCTTCTTATTTTTTCCAGTTCTTTGTTATGTCTACAAATCTCAAGTGGACTTTTTTAGGTTTACTATTCAAATAAAAGGGACAAACAACAAGGCTATCTTGGTGCAAATTTAAAGTTACCTAAAGATGAGAGATCTTTTCTCAAAGTACTCAGCTTTGATGAAAAGAGATGTTTTCCACTGACGTGTATGTAACTGTAGGTATTAGGGAAGGAGATGCAAATAATGACATTTTCCCTAGGTTCAGTAAAGCATAGCCAACAAGGTACTGACTTCTTTTTTGTGAGTCACTCAGATTGACTTAAAAAGGCATCTATTAAATTCAAAATATGTTAAGTCACTTCTTCAACTCCAGACAGCACCCACCTAGAGCTGCCTCTCAACAGTGCTCAGAGTCCCACCTTTCCCTCATTTACTAAAATGAGAATTTATTACATTCTTTGTATTTAACAGTAGCCAGACAGTGACTGCTTCATCTGAGCTAAAGCTTCACCTCCCATCTCAAAGAAACAAAATCAGAACCATGTTGTAACCAACAGCAACAATAACATTTACTGTAACTCACAGTTCAGAACAGTAATGGCAGCAGCAACAGGCCAAGTAACTGTGGTGGGATGACCCACTAAGTAGAAGGCCTGCAGACTGTAGACAAATGGAACCCACACCAAATCTCCAAACGCCAGCATGAATCCAAATCCATCATGGGTAATATCCATTGTAGTCAAAATGGCTTCCTAGAAACAAGGAGGAAGGAATTTTAGCATTTACAAAGCTTCCTTTTCCTAACATTGTCATAGAAATGGCAACACTTGAACAAGATTGGCATTTACCTCATTCCAAAGAGCATCCACCACATAGAGAAGCTGGAAGCTGTTTACAAGTATCATGGACAGGGATGGCATACTGAGATTGTGGATCTTCATCTCAGCCAAGAGCATTGCCAAGTTTATAACAACCTAGGTTAGAAAATATTTTATTTAAAAACTTACTTAGAAATGAACCCTTTCTTTTCCATTACACCACAGGACATTTTAATACAGGTATTTTTGACCAATGTTCAAGTTTAAAAAAAAAATCCCCTATTTTACAACTCAGTTTGCAATTAACCACATTTCTGAAGCCCAATAACCTCAACATATGAGTACTTTGGGAAGTGTTTTCATTTGCCACAAAACAAATGAGCTAGAAACTTTCTTCAAGTGACTAAAAATGGTCATTAAAAATCTAACAATATGGAACTATTTTTCTGTACTCATTTATAAGTATATATATAATATTTATAAATACATATATCTCCTTAATATGCATTATATGTACATGTGTGTGTAAAATCCCTCTGTGTAATACTGAGGCAAATAAAATAACTGAGATTACTGACTCACCCAGCCAATTAATCCTGGACGCAGCTCACAGAAGTATTTGAGGTCAAAGCTGCCAATACGAGGGTTTAATTCATGTCCAGTGAAAAAATCATAAATAAAATACCCTGCAGGTAAGAGACAACCTCTGTTAGCAATACTCTTCCTTTTATCTGCCACTACAATCCTCCCCATAAATAAGATGCCACTTTCCACTAATGTTCTCTCATTAAAAATTTCAAAAAGCCTTTAGATTGGCATAAATTTTTTTTAAGAGTACTTGCAAAATACAAAACAAAATCTACATAGTTTGTATTTTAAGATGCCCTAATATTTTATTTGTTTGGAGGACTAACCACTTTAGAAGTTCTCCATGACACTCGTTCCTTCTTTATTTTCAGCCTTATCCTGGAGCTCACATCATTGTGTCTATGAGCATGATCACATGGCATTAATTAATTTTACATTTCCTCCTATTTCATTGCTTTTGTCTGGGAGAAAGAATTCCCTTTAGCTGTGACAATTAACCATCAAAAAAAGGTAGACAAGAAGGAAAATACCATGCCCTGCCTTCATGATATCTGGGACTGAGTTTGCAAAAAACAAGCACTTCACAGAATACTACTATGCCACTTACAGGGACTAGAACCTTTTAAAAAAGGACAATTTATGATAATTTGCAATTTCTCTTCACACATACAATATGCTGGACTAACAGTGTAACTAAGGATATTTGAAAACTTCATTTCAGTACACAAAATGTTTTGTCCACAAACTCCCTTTCTTAGTCATCCTATGGTCATTTTAAAATGCAGTTTGATATTGAATGCTATCACACTTCTCAATCTCTCCTTTGTCCTACAAAACTGTCTGTATATAATTGATACTTTCTAGGGAGGCAGTCTCATGACTGAATGAAAATCTCTTTTGAAAACTCCATTCAGCTAACTAGATTTAAAAGCACACAACAAGATACAAGTTTAGGAACACTCCTTAATTTCAAGTTCTATACCTGACTGCCCACTGCCAAAACATCCACATTCTTCTGTTTTCCCTTCCATTCCCAGCTGTTTCAGGACATGCTGCACTGGCAGGGGCACAATGAACCAACCTACACCAAGCCTTTTAGACAGAAGCTGAAAACTTGAGAGGAAGGAACTCTACTCTCATCTCACAGGGACTAGACCAGCCATGATGATTCTGTAAACTATTCCAGAAAATCCAAATAACATTTTAAACGCCTTACAGTATCAGAGTGAGACCAAAAACGTGCCATTTAACTTGCAACATTATCTTTACTCTGGCAGAAAGTAAAAGTCACAGTATTATAAATCTAGCCTTTAATTTGTAAAAGTGAAACTATAGCAAACAATTGGAAAGAAATTATCCAGAAAGTTCTAACTCACCAGAATTTCCACCTGGTGCTAGTTCTTCCTCAGGTGCTTTCAGGGATCGAACGTACAGATAAATGCTCAGTGCCAAAGAAAAAGCTGCAGCTGACACTGCAAACTGCATGAAGTGGTCATACAAATAATGAAGCTCGAATTGAAAGTATAATAAAACTCCAATAGCTGCAGCAGTCAAAATAAAAGCATAAACCCCTAAAGGACGAAAAAGAAATACAGGTTAGTCAAAAAAAAAGACAATTTATTGTTCAAGTAGGACCTACCAAATCCAACCCTTCTGCATTTTTACTTCTTCCAATATTTGTCCAAATTCCAGTAACATCTTAGACATCCCATGGTTCAAACTTCTGGGGCACAGTAATATAACCAAGAGACTCTAAGCCCTGAAACTGAGCTCATCTAAAGGACAAGAGGCAGGGACATTCTGAATGCTTCTCCATTTTTTATGGCACAGGATCTAACTTCAGAATTTTGGGGAAAAAATGAGCACTGACACTGCTTACTAATGGATAATGATAAGAGGTCACAAAATCTTATCTGTGGGACAGCTCAGACAACCATATTCTCATCTTTGAATTATCTTCATATATACCTTGATACGAAGTATCAAAACTAATAAACTAAAGTATTAAAATAACTTTATCAAGTCAAAACTTGAACACAAAAACTTCTGCATACTTTGAGAGTATAAAATCATGCAGAATGGATTGATGCCCAAAGAGGAGCAGACAGCTCTCTGCAGCTGTCAGCTAAGGACCTTCTAAGGATCCCTTCACAGGGTCACAGGGGTTGAGCTTAGAAGGAACCTCCAGAGCTCATCTGGTCTAGTTCAGATGGAACCCCTGTATTTCACTTACTGCCCATTGCCTCCTGTCCTGTCACTGGTCATCTACCTTTCCTCCAGAAGGGTTTTAAATTTGCTTTGAAAATAAGCCTTTGAAGCACCAAGATGATGACTTTCTTTTTTTAATAATCCAAATGATGTAACTTATTTTCCCCCTTTCTCAGAATGCAGGAAGAATTGCAGCACTGTGGCATGACTGAAGACAAAAGTCCAAAACCAAGAAAGGTATGAGACAGCCTCAATGAAATTCACTTTTGCAGGATGTAATTCCCCTTGTTTCTATTATTTACAGCCCTATTCCGACTTTTAAATGGTGCCTCTTACCAGAACATTACAAAATTTGAATTTTAATACAGTATCTGGATTGCACTTCCTCCAGACAGTATCCTTGAACTGACTAATTAATGAAATAGGTAGTCTGGAACACCTACAAGGCACTAAAGCACATTTTTCTGTTTAAGCCAGAAAAAGCAGGACTGCTGATGTATGTTAAACAATTAGACCTAGATAAGAAACGTGTATTACTCATAGGAATTGAAATCAGTTCTAATTCTAGTTCTAAATCAGTTCTAACAGACTCAGAACTGTTCTTTGCCATGCAGGAAGAAGAACCTCTTAAATCAGTTACAACTGATACTCCTTACCAGTCTGTAAATCAGAGACATCCAAGATGATCTAGACATGAGGTAAGATCCCTTCATATCACTCCTCCTACACAGTCCTTGTCACCTGAGCATCACCAACTTTTTCCATAGACAACTCCCTGTTTAGCAATTATGCAAGGAACATGACAGGAGTCACCAGGCACAGCTGGATACAGCTCAGGTGCCCTGTACAGTGTAACGTCTTGCTCTTGGGGCACTTAGTTCCTGATGATTGCTAACCATCTTTCTTCAAGAAAAGGCTCATCCTATTGTATCCAGGATTTACAACAGATACACTCTCTGGTCAAACTGTATCTTTCATCTCTTGTATTTTATGGTGCTGAGCACTGCAAATCAATGGAATGAATTTTAGAATAACCAACTGCAACATGCTTACCATTTATCCGGTACTGCAGTTTCCTTCCATTTGAAAGGGGCAGGCCTTCTACGACCTAGAAAGAATAAAACATTAGTGTTCAACAAACTGTTTTCTGCAGGACCTTCAGGGAAGGAAAACCAAGCACAACTCTGTCAGAAAGACATTCAAAGCAACCAGCTGGACATACTCAAACCTGAAGCTCATCCATTGTTCTAGAAAGCATACTCTGGATAGCAAAAGACTAACAGTTCCAAATAAAACACTTAAAAACACTTTTATTTTATTTAAAAAATAAATATCTTTCAAACCAGCCTGAAGAAAGCAGAACTGCTCCTATCACTGCAAGCACATACAGCAATACAGCATGACAATGATCTGCTTAAGAGTGTCTTTGCAACCCTCAAGACACAAAAGAGGGAAAGAGAGCCTTTTTGCCTGATATGCATATGGCTAGAATGGTTTACAGCTTCCCAAAATGCTGCATACCCGTAAGAAACCGAGTATCAAAAGAGTTTGTGAATTTAAAAGTCAGATACCTAAAATTCTTCTAGAATTCTATCAAGCTAAGTTTATCCACACTTTGATCTGAATGCCTATAAAATGCTTTCTGCCTTCTCTACTGAAAGGCTCTGAAATGCAAAAATTCTTGAACAGATGTGCTGTTTTAAGCTTACAGAAATCTGCAGCAGCCATATTCTAGTTCATTATGAAAAACTTACTCAATTACTTTCAAATTCACTGCATTAAGAACATAACCCACCTTCCAGCCTAACACACAGTTTAATAGCCCATAAGGACCCAACTGCTCCCAAGAGCCTACCTTTCCAATTGGCAGCAAGGAAAACACAGCTTGAAGGAAAAACCACAGAAGAAAGATACCAAACACCCTCCACTCCCAAAGACTCTCAAGTGCTGGCAAAGGAGGGACATTCAGAAGACTTGGGTCATCTTGTTTGCACATCAACAGCAAGTAGAATACAGTAGCAGGCAGGAGAAATATCAGCATGAAGGTCCCTGTAAACAGACACCATGCCATGTTAGAAGGTAGGCACAGAAAATAAAAAAAAATAGTTTCAATCACGCTAAAAAAGCTCAATTTTAACTTCAGCAAAAAGAAGAGGTTGTCATTATCTACTCCTGAACAAGAGTGCAGCTATCCCATAGTCGTGTAACAGGACACTGAGAAATTCTTCTCACTCCCATACAAGGTCACCTACTGCAGGATCACACCCATTGTGTTCGTGGTCAAAAAACTGCCTAAAGAATACTTCAGTTTCAAGCACTCAAGTTTTGAAAGTGTAAGAACTTTGCTGGTTATTCTTAAATTTAATCTAGAAATATTTAAATCTCACTGTGCAAGGGATGGCACAAGATCTTCACTGTATTTCACGTAAGAACCAAGCTCAATAAAGGTTCTTTGACTGCCACCAAATCACGTGAAACACGACCACATTACTTTGAATTCTGCAGCCAAGGTCCAAAAATGGAAAAGCAGTTCTTCACATGTCAGTATGGTAAACCCACAAAACAGTACTAAATTTCAACTATTAAGACAATGTGCACACATACCAATTCTTCCCCCAAACTCCAGCTCCTTTGTTTTTGATGGTACTTTCTCAACTGGTTTTACTGCCACAAAAGTCTTTTTCTCTGAAAAGATCTCTTCTGTTTTCTTGTCATCTTTCCTCGAACGCAAGCTGTACTGCTCAAGCACACGCTTGATTTCCAGGTCTGGTTTTAACTTTTGCTGTTAATGAATAAAAATAATTTACTACAAAGTTTCCCAGTGATTTTACTTTTAGTCCAGTATTTTGTATTTCAGAGGACATTACTCACTGTAAAACACCAATATACAGTACCTTCAGCTTCTATACAGTGCTTAGCTTTATCCATTCATATAAAGAGACTGCTAAAACCAGTCACTGTAACCAGTTAGGCCATGATTACAGATCAGCAGCAGTTCCAGTACAGATCACCCATTGCCACCCTCCTCCTTTGCCTTCTGTCGTACACCTGGGCATTAGCTAACAATCAGGACTAAGGCAAAAAAAAAAAATCACTTTCTCTGTAGCAAACTTACTTAACCTCTAAGTTTTAAGTTTCCTTTTATTTCTGCTTGATCATTGTATTGCCCTTTTCTAGGCATTTCTGAGAGAGCCAAGCTAGGAACATGACAAAAAGCTAAGAGCAAATTCCATGTTCCTACCTCCAAGATGATGCAGGATGTGTCATTTTTCTCTGTACTTTCAGGTTCACCATTGTACCTTTTGGTGTTGTTCTCACTCGGTTTCTGGTTAAAAGAAGAAACACAGTTCAATCTTTCTGAAAATAACAGCTGCATCAAGAGCAAGTATATAATGAATAATTAAAAACACTATCTAGTTTTTTGTCCACTGCAACTGCTCTGGTTCTCTCCACGGGAAAACAAATGGGTTCAACACCCAAAGTATGGACAGGATAGTTTCAGCTCACAAGCAAGAGAAACAAACTAATTTAAGGAAAATGTTGGGTTTTTTTAATAAATAGTGAAATTAGGAGAATACAGCTTCTAAGTTATTTTAACTCATCATTAGCAGCTGCCAAGTGCAAAATACTTGTCTGTTTAGCAATGCCACTAGACAAACAGATGAAATTTCAGTGTCCTACACATGGCCCTATTCTGTAGAACTGAAAGTCTGTTTTTCCATTAAATATCCTTGAAGAAATAAATTCTCTTGTAAAAATTCTTCTTGTAAGTCTAGCTTAAACAACTGTGGGATTTCAGCTACAGTTTTGTTGAAGAGAACCTGGTCTTTCCAGTCATACAACAGCCAACAGATCAATCCTACTCCTCAGACAGAAGCCAGGAGAAAACCATCCTATTTTTACCGTTATCCCAAAAGGTTAAAAGTTCAAAAAGGAAATGGTATCTGCTGGCTAAAAAACTGCCTCTACTTAAAACCAGCTTACGATCCACAGGAACTGGATCACACAACTCGGAGTAGTTCACCGCAAAACAAACCCCACAGCTATTTCAGGGCAAAAGATTAGCAATTTACTAAACCTACCTAGCTGGCTTACATTAATCTGGTTTAGTTTAGTTGAAACCTAACCAAAACCTGGCCATTTTCAATAGATCAGCAGAATGCATTTCCAGTTCAAGGGACTGTGTCTCAGGCAAGTGAGAAGCCATCTCAAGGGCACAAGAGGCAGAAGAAATGCTGTTTGTCTCTTCATAGAGAAACCGACTCTAGTCCTCCTCACTTACAAATCACCAGAACCATTTTTACTACTTAATCTTCACAAAAATGGTAAGAACAAACCGAATAAATTTCAGCTAAACACCAGATATTGGTAAACTTAAAAATCCTTATGGGTTAGTTTTTATAATGAAACCAGTTTTGCAATATTATCCATCAGCAAGTCCATATTTAAATATTCCACACTGCAGGTTTTCCACTACTATTGTAATGAACTGTGTATGACAACAGAAATCATTTTACTTCAAATCCTAATACCTACCTGCTATGTTCCAATCACCACAGCTAAAGGTAAACTAACTTCCTTTGCCCCATTCTGCTAGTGGAAAGACATAGATAACAATGACTTCAGTATTAAAATATTTTAAAAATCTGTGTTTGTTTAGATTCTGAGAAGTTCACAGTATCACCAAATTCAAATGGAACTTTATAACCTTGGTATACCCCTCAAGAATCTCCTCAAACTCTGCCAGCTAGAAACCCTATTGCTAAAGAAAAAATTGGCAGTTCTGAGATACACCTTTGCAGATAATTATGCTGTCCAGGGAACACGAACTGCAGCTGGCTTTTGCAATGATAAACCCAGTACACATAAAATCAAACTTTCACAAATAGCCAAAGTTTCTTTTAATAAAAATCCAGCAAATCCACACACAAAAAAACAACCAACAAGTAAAACTAATACCGCTAGAACTAAGCTGGTCTCCTGAATGGTTTTCTTTTTGTCATCTTTGTGTTCTCTGCTTTGGGAAGCAGAACGACGCCTGCCCTTTGCTGGCCGACCAGGGGACCGGGAGCGAGATCGAGATCTGCTGCTACTTCTTCTGGAGGGAGAACTTGAAGAAGACTGGCTCTTCCTGAGCTTGAATGATGACTGTGACTAAAAGAAAGATGGAAAGAAAACAAAATCTTATCTATGTCCCAAAGAACAATTTTAGAAACATGGGGGTTTTTTTTGTGATAAGGATTCTGGCATACAGTTCCACAGATCTGTCTGGTATTTCCTTTACTGATGCTCTACAAAGACTGTTAAGAAAGAGCAACTGTAGAATACTCATTTTGCTGGCAATTCCCAAAAAATCCTGTTCCAAGTCCAACTGCTGCTGACAATTCCTGTTGAAGCTACAGAAATCAGGCTATGGATGTAAGCCACCACAGTGAGCACCAAGCTGTTAAGCACACCACCCTCTCAATCCTGTGAATAGGGAAAGGAATTGAGAGCTGTCTCTTAAGCCCCCAGAGACTGCTCTCACTTCCACTACTCAACTTGAATTTGACATAGCAAGGTTCATCATCTGTGTGAGGCAGCAGAGAGCAAATCAACACTAAAAAAACCCAAGTCAGCCTAATCATTTTCATTATACGAGGTAACTAATTTCCACTGTTTGATTTCTCTGTGAAGTCTACAATGTTGATTTTCCCATGTAAAATTTCCACAATGCAACTTTTATAAAGCATAAATGTTTCATGACAGAGAAAGGCATTTTCCCAGCCTAAGTCTGCTAACCTGCAAGCAGGAGTAACACATTAGAAAGTCTTGAAGCAGTGACAACAGCTGCCTACCTCAAGGCAAAAACATTTTGGTCCCAAAAGAGAGGGCAAATTACTGGGCATGGACACTGCCACCAAGTGACACTGCCACCAAGTGACACTACAGCTGACATAAAGACACACAAGCTGGCTTTGAACCTATGCAGGTTTCAGGACAGGCCATAGAAATGAACTACAGTAAACATTCAAACAGGGTTTTTTCCTCCTGCTTTAATAATTTTCAACTGCAACTTCTATAAAGTTTTAAATGCCTTTATTAGTGACAAAAAATGAAATAATAAAGAGACGTAAAGAGGAAGGAATGTGCTTATATGGCACGAACCGTTCTCAAGGGTTTGCAATTGTCACAAATACAAAAAAATACCTCATGAAGCCTCTGAGGAACTTAAACAGCAAAAGGTATTTGCAGATGATAAAGAATGTGCTTGAAGGGCATTACACACTGTTTATATTTACAGTGATACTTAACTACATCTTCCCATTTGTTTTCAAATTTTCTTCTTTAGACACGGAAAACCATCAAATTAATATCAGCCCACTGATTACTACCTTTATAAGGGACCCAAAACAATTTTTCATGAAAAATCATGCTATAGAGTTCCTGCATGATTGGACTTGGTTTTCTTCAAAAATAACACATTTTTCCAACATAAATAGATAAATAAATAAACCATGATACTTTAAAGATGTGGTCATTCTGAACTTCTACTTCAGGTTGCTACATAGGAAGAAGCTTTTATTTAGCACCAATTCCTTGAAGACACAGTTAACAAAAACTTGTAAAATGACTACCCATTCATAAATTGCACTTTCAACTACAGCATAAATCCAGTATAATCTTCCTTCAGAAGTACTGATAATTAAATACACGTGTACTCACCCTGATATCACTTTCTTTCAGTGCAAGTTCAGTTCCATCTTTGTACTTCACAGTATAAAGATGAGCAACATCATCGTAACTGGTCACTTGTACTTCATAGTACAGGACACTTCCTGGCCAACGGCCCATCACCACCTCGCCATCAGCAAACTTCCGGATTGGCATTTTCCAAACACAAACCCTAGGAAATAAATCAGTCAGCCCACAAGACAGCTAAACATTAGGCTTCCTTTTTCCCTGCTCTCTGTACCATGTAACTGAAAAGGGGACACTCACAACAACTCTCCACTTTAAATAGGGGAAAGGCTGGGTGACAAGAAAACAGCAGTGATCTCTTTTCCAAATCAACAGCAGGCAGAAGAAATAGTCTTAAAATAGAGAGAATATTGAAGTTGCATGTTCTGGGAAAACATTCAGATGTATTAGACTAGTACTGAACTATGATATACCTTCATCATGAGGCAAAGCACATCTTTGATCAAAATAACACAATGAAGTTCATCTTACCCAGGGGGAAATGCAAATTACATGGTATTTAAGGGTCCTCTAACCCTCTTTTCCTGTGGTTCTACAGAAATGACAGAAGTGATGATTTCTAAACATTAAATTTAAACATCCCCAGTATCTTTAACACTTACGGCCACATTACACACTCTCCTCAGTTTATTATGCCAAAGACTCAAAGTTAGGAAACCTCAGAATTTAGACTCCTGTCTGGGTTGAATACTTTCTCTTTTCTATTTAGCACAAGGGGCACAATGTCTTTTCCAGAGGTCTGTGGGAAAACACAGCACAGCATTGGACCAATCACAAATTAACCTGAAAAACTAAATTCTATCCCCCTGCCTGCACCATCAGGTTTTTAGTTGATATTAACAAAAGGTGGTGTAAATGACTACTACTCTTGGTTCACCACACCAGGTGCTGGAAAAAAGCGCAACTACAACTTAGAGAAAGTTGTTTTTAAATGTTAAGCCCTGTAGAACTTGTAAAGTGCTTTGTGTTATGCCACTGCCTTCTGAAAACAGATATCCAAAGCAGGATATACTTTTAATCTCAAAGTATCAAGTGAGGTTACCTTAAAAGTCTAAGGCAAAATATACACTAACACATGTACTGGCACCATGTGTACAACGAACACAGGAACTAGAGTGGATGGCAGGGACAGGGACAAGGCACAAACCACAAAATGTTGGTATCAAAGCATTTTAACTTGTTTGCTATATAAATAAGATGTGAAGCCATACAAAGTAAGGGGAACACAAGTCTTTAACTAGATAATCATTACATATTAACTAACCTGAAGTGAAAAGTTAAGATTCTTGGGGAAAAAATACAGTTAATATTCAATCACTGACCTTCATCACACACTGGGGGATGGGGCTCGGTGAGATTTTACAATCAACATTCATTCTGGTACTTTCTGATACTGCTGCTGCTGTTAAATTTTACACCTGTGTCGCTTTCCAAGTCAAAAACCAAAAAAACTCAACAGAATTCCCTCATATGGATTTTACTACTCATATTCCAAACTGCTTCAGAACAGAAACATCTGGCCATCTCCTTTGCTGTATAATATTTGAAGGAGAAAAAAAAAAAGGTTTGTAACTTGGTTTCACTGACACTTGCCAGGTAGAAAAATTGAGTTCTAGTCTGTGCTTGTAGGCATGTGCTATTCCAGCTCTTCTGCCTTCTAACTACTGTTACCTGTCCCAGTTTCTTGTTTCTTATTCCTGCTGAATTCCCACTCCTCCAACTTCCTTTTATCCCAGTCAGCTTAACCC
Source organism: Rhipidura dahli (assembly GCA_013399225.1). Lineage (NCBI taxonomy): Eukaryota > Metazoa > Chordata > Aves > Passeriformes > Rhipiduridae > Rhipidura > Rhipidura dahli. The sequence continues at coordinate 410,868 of VXAC01002383.1, forward strand.
CTGCAAATTCATACCCTGTTTCTTATGACTTTCATTTTTTTATTTCAAATTCTCCACTGTCTCCTTACCCCGTCTCGGATTCTTTGTGGATTTCCCACCTTTTCTGCCCTCATTTGCCGAACCAGTTGCTCTTTGCCACCTCTGCTCAAATCTGATCTCAATCCCCATGTCTGTCTCCTTGCCCAGTTTTCTCACCCAAAAGGCAGTTCTTTGGGAGATCCATGTCCACTACTGCTCTTTCCCAGCCTCTTGCAGCCACAGCTTCTTCCTGCTCTTCCATAAATAGTCTGAACACCGGAGCTCCACCAAGTGCACTAAGAGCTGTCTCCAGATGTCATAACCTGACACATGACTTCATTTCCCCTCTGCTGCTGTACTTCCTACACCCCAGCCAACGGCTGCTTCTCTCGACCTGCAGCACCTCAGGCACCATCTGTAAACTTGGAGCCTGACCAGGACAAAGCTGGCAGATCCTCAGACAGACTTGTGAAAAAAGCAGAATCTTGGGAGGGTAAATCCTTTTCAAAAAGGTTAACATTTTTTCATGAAGTTGTTACTAAGGACAACTTATAGCAACCACTTCAGAATTTAGATACAATTTCATAGGGATAACAAAATGCAATTCTCTGTCAAGATTTCAAAACCCAGCAGTTTTGTATGCAAACATAAAGACAGTCCAAAGAACAGGTAACATGATGATTTAATCCTTGTGAAAGGCAGAAAGACCTTCCCCCCCTCCAGCCTTATTCTTAAAAGGAGCTGAAATTAGTTTTAGAAAATCAAAAAATGTGGTTGAAGGACTTGTAGCTAAATCAATGTCCTGTAATTCAGCCTGAGATAGAGATCACCCATATGAAATTCCAAAATAATAAATAAGCAAGTGGAAATATCTTCTGACTCAAAAGTAATGAACGATCTTATTAATGGGAAAACTTATATATCTTTCAATCTTTTTCTTTTAATATTACAGCTCAATAATAAGCTCAAACATTAAAAGAAGTAAATATAACTTCTTACCCTATCAAAAACAACCACCTTGTTCTGCACCCCAGTGCCTCCTGTGAGGGAGGTTTGCAATCCTCATTCCTTATACCCCACTTCAAAAAGCTGCACCTTTTAAAGGCAGCATTCATCTGTTCAGACAACAAACACGATTACTGGCATCAAGAGAAGACAAGACAGGAAGTCTTTCAAAAAAACCCCACAGTTTAGAGATTACATTTTTAATTTACTGCTCTTTCAAGCTCTACACACCCCTAATAATTTTCATGGTATCACCTGGCATCAGCCTAATATTCCCAGAAGTTCTGCACAAACTTCTGAATTCACAGAGCTTCAAAATATGAATTCGAAGAAAATTATTTCATACAATGAAACTGCCCTGTACAGACACCAGATTGCAAGTTTAGTCACTTACTCAGGAGATGCAATTTGTGTTTTCTGAAACATTACTATTTTCCTTTAGGAATCCAAAGTCTAAGAGAATGGATCAAAAGGGCTTTGTATCCTATCCTATACCAAGCCAAGCCAAGCAAATTAATGCAAATCTCCCTGGAGCTTAGAAGTTGGTAAAGAGTAAAAGTTTCTGCTGACTCAAACAAGAATGAAATAATTAAAAAGAAACTTGGCTGAGAAACATATTGCCCCACACATGCAATTCTGGTCTTCTTAATGACTCTCTCACTAGATATGTGGGAAGATATTTCACGGTGGAGAAAGTGATGATTGTCAGCTTGTAGCCACAGGGAGATCGTACCCCATCAGCAAAAGCTGGGTACACAGTTTTAACAATCAATAAACACTAAACAAATTTTCCCTCTTGGAAGAGCAAAGCTCACACACCCTCAGTGATCCCACTTACTTTCTGACATCTCACCGCTGAGGAAGGAGTCAGTTGAAAGCAAGAAGAAATGCCGAAAAATAAAAAAACCACTGACAGTCAAGGCTAACAATACACGGAAAGTTCCTACTGAATTCACCAAAGAGACTGAGCTGTGCAGGACCTTTTCATCAACACTGTTATTCTCTCCACATTTCTAGCTCTTCGCCTTCAGAACGGTGGAGGCACCTATCCCTATTCAAGCCAACTTAACTTCACCACTAAAAACAAGCACAAATTAAGCCTCGAGGTAAAAATAACAACCCATCAACGCTTGGGCTGGGAATCGAGATTCTTCCCTCTAAAGAGCCTTACTGCCGGAAACACCCCGAGCGGAGGGGACGCGGCAGGAACCTGAACTCCCCAGGCAGGACCCGAGAGCGGCGGGGCGGTGTTGACAGGAAGGGCCCCACGTGCCGGCGGAGGCCCGGCCCCTCGGCCCCGCCCCGGCCGCGCTCGCGGCCCGGGCCTGGCGCGGGGCCTCCG
>VXAC01002383.1:413284-434482 GCA_013399225.1 Rhipidura dahli
CGGCCGCGCGCACGGCCCCGCCCCCTCTCCCGCCCGCCAAGCGCGCCCATTGGCCGGGACGCGCCGTTTGAATCGCGGGGTGGCCGCGCGCCATTGGCTGCCCTGGCGATGGCGCGGTCCCGCCCTCCCCGCCCCGGGGCGCGCGCCTGGCCCCGGCCCGCCCCGGCGTGAGGGGACCGGGGAGAGGGGGGGCGCTTGGCACTCCCCGCACCGCCCCTCACGGGAGGCGATGGCGGGAGGCGAGGGCAGGGGAGGGAGAGCGGAGCGGAAAGGTCGCTGTCGTGGCGAGGGGGGCAGGCTCAGACCGCCTGCGCCACCCAGGCCCCGCCGCCCGTGGTAAACAAAACCGAGGGTTTTGTTTACGGAGCACTCGCGGCGCCGGAGGCGGCTTTGGGGGCGGCGAGACCGCGAGTACTCCTACACTGGCCGAACAACAACCTGTGTTCGTCCAGCCCTGCGCCTCCAGCACTCAACAGTGACAAAATGTGGTAAAAATGCAGAAAACAACATTCCCTCTCGCTCAAAAAGAAAAATAAAAAAAGGCGAAAAAGCGGAGGTGCCGAGGCAGCGAGCGCTGCACTGACCGAACAACGGGCTGTGCTCCCTGCAGCACCAAACAAAGCCAAAATGTGGTAAAAAGGCGATAATAACGCACTGAAAACACCCGACTCTCTCCTAAAAAAACCTTCACCAAAACAGAAAAAAAAACCAAACAAGAAAAACCACCAAAAAAAAAACCCCAAAACGGGCAAAAAAGCAGACGCGGCTCTTGAGGCGGTGAGACCACAGGTGCTGCTGCACTGACAGAACAACGGGCTGTGCTCCCTCCAGCCCTGCACCTCAAGCACCCAAAAAAACCAAAGGGTGCCAAAAATACGGTCATAAAAATGCGGTAAAAGCACACCCACTCTCTCCAAAAGAAAAATTTTAAAAGGGGCTAAAAAGCAGCTGTCTGTCGTGTGGTTAGCCCTGTACTTTTGGGGCAACTTTTCCAGAAAGGCCATTTGAGTTCCTGGCCAGATTTTGAAATCAGGAAGTCTAAGCAATACTTGAGCAGGCAGAAGCAAAATGGGTTGTGAAAAAGTGAACAAATCGTCCTTAACATTGAGGTTTAGTGTTCAAATAAGTTGTTTTCGGTGTTGGGATCTCAAAAGGAGTGAAGTGCTTTAAGAGTAGAATACAGACGTGTTTGTGTTCTTACAGTCTTTATGGACCTCCCAAATTTTCTATATTTGGCTAACAAGTGATACTCTGTCCTAATAAAGCTTCCTCCATGAAGAAAAATTCCCTAAAGACAAGATCACCATTGTCCCATACAGAAAACTGCCAGTGCCATACAGACACAGCAAAAATCTCAGATAAAAAAGAACCCTGAAACAACAGCAATATCACCATAAAATAAAATTTTTAAAAAAGAAAACCAAAAACCCCAGCCAAAAATGAACAGATGTAAACAGGCCCCATGGTAGCCATGATCTTAACCTGATACTTGTTATATTTGGAAGTTTGGTTTTGTTGTTGATGGTTTGTTTGTTTGTATTTGGTTTAAGTTTCTGGCTGTAATGTTTGAATTAAGAGTATGGCTAACTTATTTCCTCTAAGCAATTGCAGGAAATGGGACTCCCTGGGTGAATGATTAAAAAAGATATATTTTACTATTTATTCTGCTTATTTTACCCTTGGTTTTTTAAAATTTTCACAAGCATTTCTTTTAAAATTGCATTTTGTATCTCCCCTATTTTTGTACCACAGAGGTCCAGTTGTAGTTTGGTCATGCATTCCTTGTATTTTTCACTACATGGTGCAGTAAAAGATGTCTAAAGGAGTTTAAAAGTTACTCAGTCAGACCGGAGTCATGTTAGGCATAGATTGTAATAAATGCAGTCAGCATAAATTTGGTTTGCAGTTGTGTTATGGCAATCAGCTTTATCAGAGAAATTTGATAATTCACTACAAAAAAAAAGTGCAAGTGAAGCTTGATTTCTGGCTTTGGATAATGAATATTTTGGTCCCAGCTAAGATTTCTGCTTTATTTACTATTGCACAGTTGACAAGTATAATGTTAAGAACTGTTTTCAGCAGTTCAGTCTAAATTACAGCAGCTCTTACTTGGAATGAGCCTGCTGCATTTTGTTGGCAGCAGAGGCCTACAATTAATATGTTTAAATATGGAGGGTTTCAGTTGAAGTCTTGTTTAGAGAATAAACTTGCTTTCAAATAAATGCTTTGGGTTGGAGATTGTTTACTCAATTTGGATTAGAAACCTCTTGGGCCACTAAGAGCTGTTTATTGCAATTCTGCCAGTGACAACAGGTATACATTTGAGAGATTATTTCATAAATATTTATGGGACCATCACAGGACAGCTGTTAAATGGGACAAATGTGAAATCCGGTCAGCATCACCATCATCAATGTGATCTGCTGCGAGTCAGGTCTGAAATTCACTGAGATCAACATAAAGCATCTCAATCCCACAATGTAAAACTAAGAAAACAATTCTCTAAGGTTTCATTTTAATGAGAATCCCAGAATCATCAAGGTTGGAAGAGACCTTCAAGATCCAGCCATCACCCCAGCACCACCATAATCACCCCTGAATCCTAAAAGGCTGCAAAAACCTAGAGCTGCCAACACAAGAAGGTTGAGAAACATTATGATAAATGGCTTTAGCAGAGGCTACAGGGGTGGGTGGGGTAATGAGCTTCTGTTTCCTCTCCTGATTAGGCCTTTGCTTCAGTGGAGGAAAACACCCTTAAGACTCATAGTAAGGTGGTGGTTTTTAGTCTGTCAAACGTATTCAGATATATTCATATATGAATATTGTGAGTGTGCTCAGGCACTTTGGCGATAGTTTTCTTTGGGTATATGTATTTTTGTTCATATTTTTTTCAGTGGTAGAATGGTTCATAATAAAGGTGTAGGAGATGTGGGGTTAACCTCTGAATGTTACCTAGCTAAATCAATAAAGGTGTTGTTTGCACAGACCTCAATAAGACAGGGATTCCACCCTTGGCCCTGGAAAAAGTTTCCCATTATATATTCATTTATGACGTATGGAATTGGAACTTCAACCCACCTGTAAAGGAGCAGCTTGCTAATAAACAGTGCTACTCTGGGCAAATTAAGTTGAACACTTGCATTCTGGGAAGTTTTGCAAAATGTTTATCTTTAGAAACAGCTTTAAAAAAATACTCAAGGCTATCAACCATGCTGGGCTCAGCAATAAGAAGAGGGACACAGATACATGCAAGCTGGCTCCAGTTCTCTAAACAGGAGAAGGAGAAAAAAAGCACATCGAAACTTTGATCTCCACAACAGTGCAACAAGTTTCCTTTCTGTATTGTATGTGAATTTATAAATAAGGCTCCTTATTGACTAAGGGAAGTTGATGCAATTCTCTAAGAAATGGGTCTTGAGATAAGAGTTTTGGCTACTGTATCTTCTGCTGGGCTGCTTACCTTGCCATTTTTTTGCAGCACGGCTGTTTAATTACTCCAGCAGAAAGCCCTTGGAACAGTTGAGTTTCTGAAGTATTATGAAAAACGCAGACTACAGGATTTCCAAGCATTTGTAAGACAGACATATTTCTATGTGGTAAAGGTATGTGCTTGAAAGAGCTGTAAATGTTTAAACAGAAACTGGCTTTAATTCTAGAGAAAGATAGAAAACTTGAAATTTTAAATGGATTATTCCAAATACAAAGAAAAGCCACGTTCATCCCCTGGGTGCTTGCTGACTCCCAAGCAGTTTCCCAGAAGGTTTTTAAACCTTTATCCTCAGTCTTCAGAAAGAGGTTACAGAGCAGAGTGACTTCTGCAGGGATCTCCACAGGCTGGGAGGGACAGAACAGACCTTCCCCCGGCTCCTAAGTGACAACCTGCCCTGCCTGAAGGGAGAAACTTGGTCTCAGTCCCCTCTTCTGGCACATTAACAGTGTTACAGCCCGAAATCATGAAGGCACTCTGTACCTGAGGAAAAAGAAACAAGTGAAACACGTGGCAAATGCAAAACAGACGGAGCCCAAAGGCTTTGAAGTGTCAGCACAAACAAGTATACGTATAAATGTGTGTGCATGTATACATAATACACATAAATATATGTTTATACATATAAACAATGAACAAAACATTAACTTTCCAGCCTCATTTTTGCAACCAATGCATGATTTTTATGCCCATGGCTAGCAGTGTGAATGAATCCTTGCAGCAGATGAAATTAACATTTAGAATTTGTTTATTTATTTGTAAAACAGGCTGGAGAGGCTGATGGTCTGGAGTGAACAAGCATCGGAGCCATGGGATGCAGCCAGGCAGGGATCAGCAGCGAGGCTGCTGACTGGGCCAGTGGCAAATGAGGCTCTGCATCAAGGCACAATATTGCACCCACCTCCAGTATTCTAAATTGTGTTAAAAATTCACTGCAGGGTGGGGGAATAGTTAAGGAAAATAAGTAGGGTAAATTTGGACACATCTTTGCAACAAATATTTATAGCACTTGGATATGTAGAACAGATGATAAAATTCTTTCCAGAGTACAGACACCAAAGATACGATTTTATTTAACATGGCATTTGTACTCTGTCTCTTGTATTTGGTGCTACTGCTGTCCTCCCACCTCTCATCTTATTCTAGAAAAAAAAAACCTAATAACTCCAAATATGCAGGCCTAAACCAGAAGTGATAAGTGAAGAAATCAGCTCAATGCATCTAGCAAAGGATGAGCTCGCATATTTTGGCTTTAGGAGCTGGTATCACTGCATATCTACTCTCAATAAAATTGACTTCTTCTCTGATTAAACCTGTTCAACTAGTCCTGTTTATCATTTTTTAAACATAGTAATTTAAAAATTAATTAACTCTTTGAACTGAAAAATCTGTATTACTAATAACATGTTAAGATGTATATACATGTACTTAATGTATCCACTGTGGTTTATGAAGATGGAGGATTTGAATGGATTCAGATGTGGTGTTTACTCTTTAGAAGAGATTTCTAAAAACCAAACTAGCATACATGCATCAAGTTCAGCATTTCTAGAAGTATTAGTAATAAGTATTAGAGCAGGGCTTCAATATATGTGTGATCCTAGGCATTGTTCATTGCTTAACATTTAAAACCTTGTTTCAAAAAATATCTACATAAATTTAGTTTTGTTAGAAGCAATTTCAGTAAATGAATCAAGATGCTTTGGGGCAGAATTTGCATATACAAGCCTACACCTCCCTCATCTCCACAAATCTCTCTTACCTTCATTTACCTTCCCTACATTTTACAGTCTACCTGTGTATACCCTGGCCATGGCTTTATATGGGGAGACCATTTAGAGAAAAACAACAAATTTGTGTCCAAATTCTTGGTTAAGCACTGAGCATCCAACAGCTGGAACAGAACTGCTGAAAGACATTGTCAATGTGAAAACTTACCGGGAGCCAGTACCTGGAGAAAGATAAGCAGCAAAGATATTTGCACACTTCAGAGTCTTCTCTTTGTCTCTCTCCCCTCCTCTCCGGTGTTCCCATTTACCAGGCAGGACGAGCTCAGCCCAAAACATGAGTTAGGGCAAGCCAAGCCTAATGGCAGACTTCTCTTTTAATTAAAGGAGAAAAGATAATTAGGATGATTCCTAATCTAAACTATACTAAACACCGAATTCATAATGAATTCTGGCACTGGGCAGACTGCCAGCTTTCAGACACTTCTATGCTTAATTTTAACTGCAGAACCATCCCTGGTGTTATTGTAGTAGAAGTCTGTTCCCGCCATGGATACCTCTCTAGTTTTTGAGTTTCACAGACCAGTCACAGACATTCCCAAAGGTCACTGTTCTGAAAAAAAAGTGACTTGGATATTTAAAAAAAAAAAAAGGATTTCTATTAGGACCAATTACCACACAATGCTTGTTTGTTCAGCACACAAAAGAAAACTGCATTTTGTTCTCCAAGAAAACTGGTGGTGCCACAGATATTGTTACATTGGCTCCAAGTCCCAGTAGGCCAATTCAGGTGGCTCACAGGATATTTTTCCCAACCTCTGCAGAACTGACCAGTCCACCAGTCCCAGAGAGCTTTGGTGAGGTTTTTGAGGTCAAAATGAGACCAGCGTGCACACACCACATCTGGCACTTTCATGAACAGTAGGTGGCAGGATGCTGGTTTAAGATTCAGTGTTGTTAAATAGAGTGTTAAATACAAAAAGAACTTGGATACCTGATACTGAACTGCATGGAATTGTTTTCCCCTGCCAGGTAGGATGGTCACGCTGCTGGAGGAAGCCCTTATTTTGCTAGTCAGAAATGCACCTCAGTGATAACCTGACCTGAGCACACTCCCCTGCACAAAAACAAAGGCACTTCCTGCTCCTAAGTACTTTGCATTTATGCCAACAGGCAAAACGACTCACGCCCTTTACTTTTAAATTGTGCTTTCCCCTCAAAATGTCTCTGGCTGGCCTGCTCTGGATGGATCCCTCCTGTAAGAGCCAGGCCCGTGGTGGTGCCCAAGCCCACGTGCTGGAACACCTGCAGATCTTAACTGTGCATAATGTTGTGCTGCACTGGAGTTATTTACCCCGTTTCTCACTTGTCTCATGAAGGAAAATCCACTGTTGCGTGGCTCAGAGGTTACTCCTGTGAAGCACTGGTGTTCCTTGTCTCACACAGCCCTGGTGAAGGCACGTGGCACGAGGACTGTGTGGTGCAAAGGCAATTGGGCAAGCAGGGCTGAAAACCACACCACAGTCTAAAAGATACCCGGCTCGCCTGGTTACTTCTCTGTTCCCTTCCTCTCTGCTAAATATAATGACATTTCTCAGAGCACGTTTCCCCCAGTTACAACCTCTGCCGACATTGCACCAGCCTTTGGTGGAGCTGTGGTGGCTGCAAAGTGATTCTCTGAACTGTGGCTGAGTTCAGGTTCTGTGGAGGTGCAGCAACCACCCCACCTTCACTGGCCACTTCAGCACTGAGACACCACGTGAGCTTTTACCTGAAGGAGGGAGAAAAAGATGAAATCCAGGTGGATTTTATACATATGTGGAATTGCAGAGCAGCTCCTGATGGCCAAAAAGCCAGGGCTGCTTTTGCAGGCTGAAGCGGGCAAGGCTAAACAGAAATCAGGAGATCATCACTGCATCCTCAAGCCTTGCTCCAAAGCTGAGGTTTTACAGCATTTTCAAGTTTGAAGGAGAGTTGTTTGGGTTTTTTTTTTCTGTGCATAAATCAGCATCAGCTGGCATGAAAATATGTTCTTCAGTAGTCCCAGTGGCTCACATAGGCTCGGAGTAGGATGGGGTAGCAAGACACTCAGAAACACAATAATATTCAGACCACTAAAGCCAGCTTGTAGACAGCTATTGATCCAGCATCGCTCACAGTTCCCCTTTTCCTCTGCAGCCCTCACTTCAAAAAGGTCTGTTTCATAAATGCACAAAATCTGTGGAGGCTTCTCCCATTACTTCAAAGGAGAACCTCAGGAAAAGGCCTTTCTCTATATCCTTTCTTGCCTACGTATTTATATTTCAGTAAAGGAACTGTGCAGGTCACTGAAAATGCAAACTTTGCCAGTGACACTGCTGCTCTGCTGTTCACTTGAAACCCAGTTTTGCTTTCAAGTTCAAAATGAGAGGCTTTCCTCTTCCTGTACACAGCTGCCAAATGCTCCTCGAGCCTTCTGAGGCGCAGCACGTTTCCTTCTCTGGGAGAGGGGAATTTCCTCTTTTCAAAGCATCAAATCCCTCTCCACACCACAGTCTATCCCTGGTTACTGTATACAGCCTCTCAGAAACCTTAAAAAAATGTGAAATATGACTTGTTTGGCCACTTTGTATTTATTCAGTTGCTTTGCTCATTAATTTTACTTGTCTGAACCTTTCTTTCCTTGCAGGAGCATGAATAAGGAGTTAAAGTCAGCACTTCTAAGACCAAAGGGAGCCCACTTTCTGCTTTGCTTCCCTCCACACTCCCCAGGTGTCTGTAAGTCAGCACCAAAGATTTCCACTGATTTCCCTTTGCAAAGTGAGAGCACTGCTAGTGTTTAGTGATTTATGCCCACTCATCCTCTTTCTTTTGACTTATTTTTATTAGCATGGTAGAGCTGTTTTGGCTTTGCCATAGCTTTTCATGTGCATGCAAACAAACAAAATGCCACAGCTCCCAAGGGGCCTGGGAGGAATGGAGTTATACTGGAGACTGGAGAGAAGTCATCGATAACTTCATAGTCAAAACAAATCAGAGCTTACAGGCTTATAAACATGCAAGAAACTGTTCATAAATACATAAGAAATCTGTAACTGCAAATTTATCTCATTATATAGGCAATATATTGCAAATAATCCACAATATATTACTGCTATAAAATTTATAACTATGCAGTTACGCACAACGACGTAATTTATAATATAAAACCTCATGCATTAGAGATATAGATATGGAGATATATATATATATATGTACGTAATAGAAACACTTCTTAAACTTTATAATACAAAATTTATTTGGTGAAGGCAACTATGAGCCTTCTCTGCAATTCCTGAAAGTACTTTTTACTTGAAATCTGTTCAACCCTCTTAAATCTAGTTTATCCTTCCAGCACATTCAATGTGTAAGAAGTTTGCTTGTGTTACCAGAAGCAATGTGTTTGAGCCTTATTGTTTGGTTTCTCAGACAGGAAAAGTACTGTATCCCTGGCATCCTGAGCAGCTGCTCCAGGGAGGGCAATTCCGAGTTACAGTCTTCAGCCATGCTGCCTGTCACAGCAATTTCTCCTAAGCTCCTCCAAATTACCCCATTTGAGAACATGGCACAATGCAAATGCGAAGCAAAACACGGAAAGAAAGGGGGTAAAAAAAAGAAAGAAAAGAAAAAAAGGAGAAAGGAAAAAAGAAAGAAAAAAGTAAGAAAAGAGAAAGAAGAAAAAAGCACTTCAAGCTTCTGATTTTAATCTATTTTGTTTCTTTCATTACTTCTTTGCATATTTCTTCCCACCTCTCATTACAAAGCAGCCAAACTTGCTGAACATCTATGCTAGCAGCACGGGAGCAGAGCTGAGCTTTGATGTTGTGCTCTGGGTATGTGTAGCTTCATGTGAGGAGCAAAACAAACCCTCAGCCATTCCTGCTCCCTAAATTTCATGCTGAGGGTGTGAGTGCTGGGCTGCATGGCACAGCAGGGGCACAGGGAGTGAAGAAGCAGCACTGTGCCCTTCCCGGAGCAGCATTACTGCAGTGACACCACAACCACACAGATTTGTTGCCAACCTAAAGTATTGTGGGGCTTGGATTTGGGACCATCCATTTGGTGCCTGGAAACCCCACAACAAAGAAGAGATTTTTAATTCTTTTTTCCCTAATGCAAGCTGTTACCTCTCAGTAGAAATAGCTTTTAGAGATGTTCTCAAAGAAACCACAGACACTGAGATCATGATCAGCTGCCTCTGGGCTTCACCTTGTGGTCTTGGGGGTTCATTTCCTGCAGGATCATACAGATAAGGGGAAAATGGGACAAGGCACAGGGGAGAAACTCTATAATGAATTAGACATCTTTTGCACAAAACACAACTACTTTCTCCACAGCTGTGGTACCCTTGCAGTCTAGTCGGCACAGTCTGATCTAGACTGTATTTGTTCTCTGGTACATAGGATACAGAACAAAATAATTTTAAAATAGCAGGGGTAAAATTAACCAATACACAGATCATTAAGGACCATCTGGTTTTGGTAATGAGACCTCCACCTAAACTGGACGGAAGCTAGAGTACTATGCTGGTAAGAAACATGGGAGCATTAACCATAACCAACAGGACATTGAGGCTGTGGGCTATCCCATGCCTCACTGGTATGACTGTAATGCCACGTTCCTTTGGAGTACATAGTTCAGCTGCTGTAGTTTGTGTGTGATCGTCACTCAGCAGATCCCAACAGCCCCCTCGCCTGTCTACTCCATGTGCCTACACTGAGGGCCTGCCTTGGTGGCTTGGTGACTGGCTTGGTGACATTGGCTGCTGCAGGCTGGCAGCTTGTTTTAGGCATGAACAGCCCACACGGTGTTCACAGCATGGAAGGAAAAGGCACACACAGGTTACATCCTGGTTTCTTCCCTCTCTTTCACTGACACTTGCACCTCTCAGCAGCAGTCCCCTGCAGGACTGGGTTGTTACAGGGTTTTTGCTAGACCAAGGAGCAGTCTGCAAGCCCAAATGGATGGCTCTGAACTGGCACTCACAAGTCTTAGGGGAGGACCCACCCTCCTGCTGCCACAGCCAGCTCTTCCCTCTCCTGTGCTTTCTGAGGCCCCTTGGAAAAGCTTTCATGGAGACAGAAGAAAGAAGAACAACTCTTGCACCACAGTTAACTTGTTCTGATATCTGGACAGCCCCAGGAATTGTTCTCACCTAAAAGAAAAAAAAAAAAAAAGGCTTTGTTTCACTAGCTTGATTAATTATTTTTTCCAGGAAACAAAGTTTCCTCTACATTTTATCTATTGAATTTGTAGCAGCAAATTCCATCTGTAACAGCTTCAGTAGCTGTTGCAACTCTCTCTTCAAAGAGCTTTCACTGCTGAAGCTGACCAGGGGAATATTTATCACTGGATAAAGCCATACAATGCAGTGACTGCAGAACCAGAATTAAGTGACTGCATTATGTGACTTTTGAACCTGCATCTACTGCCCTCTCAGTATATGTATTTCTTCTATATCCTCTTTGGGAAAGCCATCTGAAAGCCACCTCAAGTGCAACTTGAAGCAGACAGACAGGGGAATGACACTTGGTAAACCTATTTTTCCACATTCTACCTGAAAAGTAGGATTTACTTGTTGTGTTCATCTAACCAAGCAGATGATACAGCACTGGTATGAGTCGAAAAAGTTGCCCTGTGCCAGTGCTACTGATATCTTATCAACTAAATGATACCCCTCAGTATTAAAATGACCACACAGTTCACTCTTTTCAAATGACTACCAGGGGATGAGAGATGTTCTCTGAGTGGTTCTGTGTCCAACTCCAACACTCTGCAATAGCCTTCAGGTCTCACGAAGCAGCAGTTTGGCCAAGGGGCTGCACGTGAGTTCCCTTCATTCTTGGATTCACTCCCCTCATCAAAAATCCACGTGAATCAGCTGTTCACATGTGTATGCATGCAGCCAGCCTGTAAAGATCGGGGCTATGGGCAGGGGTTTGCATCATTATCAGCCCTCTCTGACAGAGGTCCACGCAGTACTGAGAGAGTTCAAGGTAAATTACACTTTTCTCAGCAAAGCCCACATCCACAGCAACCTCACACACAAAAAACCAGAGAAGACAACACTCTCAGAGCACAAGAGACCATTTACCAGACTCTGCCTTGCACGTTGGAGCACGAACCATGAACATGTGGTTTCTGGCTTGACAGGCTGCAGCCAGACCAGGGGAAAGCCAAGCAATCAGTGCAGGCTGTGCCTTCTCACACTAGGTGTGTATTAAACACATCGCAATTAGCATGCTAATTATCTGTGAGGAAAGCGGCTGTAAGGCGTCCAGCCCTGCCTTCTCCTGGGAAGGGGAGAAAGTACTTGCTAGACACAAGGTATCTCAGAGTATTCAAGTTTTTTTCCCATTTTCAGTGGAAGTGGAATCCACTGCTTTGCAGAGGTAGGACTGAACAAAAGGCTTGAGTTTCTTTATTTTCCTCTGTGTTTTCCTCAGTCATTGGCAGATCACCGAGGGCTCATCGGCTGAGAATGGCAGCACTTCCTTACAAAGCAGTTTGACCTGGCTATCACCAAGTCACGGCCCGGGGTGCTCCCTGCAGTGGTCTCCTGATGCACCCCTGGGCTCAATTCCAAAGCCCGGAGCCTGTGAGAGAGCCTGTGTGTGTCTGTGTGGTGTGTTTGGGAGCCAGGCCTTGAGCTGTCTTCCCCAGCACACAGCTGTGACCTCGTCCTGGCTTACTTCAGATGTTGTTCTTGGGCTTATGCCCCGCTTAGCCAAGTAAAACTGAGTCTGATTTACGAAGTGTTGATCTTTAACAGCCGATGCAAAAAAATTACCAAGGCTGAGGCACTTCTCATCCCTGCTTTTTCTCCTTTCCCACCCTTGTTTGTGGGAAATAACTTACAGTATAAAGTCTTGCCCTGATGGTTCTTTCATGGTCTGTTCCTTCCCCACCTGTCCTTGATGCTGCTTAGAGGCCTCCAAGAGCAAAGCCTGCATTTGCTGTGCCACAACACTGGTGTGTTATTTATCATACTGTACTTCTGTAACATGATATTAATGACCTGAAATGCAGAAATATTTCTCTCCCATTTTACAAGAGTAATTTCAATCTGTGGTGATAAAAGGTGCCAGTTTTTATCTGTGATTTCAGCACTGTGAGGTTCACTGTCTGTACACAGGCTAATTCACACGTGAAGATGCTGAGCAGCACAGAAGGGATTGATTTTGTGCTCACTGGATTCACTGTCAGCTTCCACATAGTGCAGAAAGCTGGGAAGGCTGCTTTGGCTGGCAAATTGCAGGAACTAATTGGGCACACTCTTTCATCAGTAAACAGCATCCAGCTCAGAATAGCATGCTTTGAACAAGCAGATGAATTTTTGTCTGGAGAGAGTCCATAAAAGCACCAGCCTGGAGGACCCTGAGGGAGCAGATCTCAGCAGAAGCTGCGGGTGTCGCACAAATCAAAAGGTACAGCATAAACACACAAGAATCTGCTCCTTTGGAAAGCCCAGGAGACTCCAAGGGAATCAGTTGTTGCGAACCTCATGCAAAACCCCTCGGCACCATCGCTGCCCCCGCAAAGCGACCCCGACCCCGCTGTGACCTACATCGCTGTTCCCAGCGGCGCTGCGGCTCCGAGCGCGTTCCGCGGGGTGAGCGCGCAGCCCGCGCCTCCCGCAGCAGCCGCAGCCAGCGCTGCATCATTAGCGGGGCTGGCAGCCCGCAGAGCGCTAATTGCGGCCTTTGTGGAGCAGCCACAGCCATGACAGGCTCGGGGGACAGTGCCCTAATCATGGGAACGTATAGATAAGAACAATACCAGCATAGGGGAACTCGGAGGGACATAACAAGGGGGTTATTGAAATATGCTTCACGGAGTAGAAAGATCAGCTCGGACAGGAAGGAACCAAACCGGCGTTTCTTTTAATTCAAGTTCAACTTCAGCTATAATCTATACATTTGGGGCTAGCTCCAATTCAGACTACCAGCAGGCACACACCCCGCTGCTTCATGTATGGAATTGAGCTAGATAACTTCGGACCTCAGCTGCACTAGAAATATCTTAAAATATGAATTTATATAAAGTTCTGAAAATATTCAGGAATAAATTTTTCTCTAGAAAGTTTCTGTGTTGCTAGGCAAAAATGTAGGAATCATTCTGATTAAACTGTAGACTCAGGGGACAGAATGAGGATGTAAATTTTGATTATTGAAATATATATTTTATAAGAGATTTTTAAAGCATTGACCATCTTCAGAAAATTACAAGTTTTAACATACTGGAAGTTACAAGTGAAAAAGCAGTAGCATCCCTTTAACATTACACTTGTGGCCTCATCAGCTGCACTTGGTAGCAACTTGTGCATATTTGGATTTTGGGGTGAGAGATGGCATTTTATGCTAAGCCCCGAAGCCTGCCAGGTTTTATTGTATCCCGTTTACAGTGGGGTACTTGTAGACAAACATGCGGCAGAGCAGCATCAGCTCTAGAAGTGCCTGCCTTGGAAAAAAATGAACAGAGGATAATTCCTGTGATCTTCTGGGTGCAGGCACATCTACAGTCGATATATATTCATTTACTGCTTGTTTTCCTCTCCTCCCCCAAAATAAGCAGCACACACTTCAATGTTATGTGTTTAAATTCCTGTAACTCCAACAACCAGGGCAGGACCTTCCCGAAACAGGACACGTACCCTGAGGCACAGCTAACCTGAGGTACTGGCAGCAGCTGTACCTCCAGAACTCCCCATCCATGTCTGCCCTTGGGCTGCCAGGCTGCGGGAATTCCTGCCTTTTCGCCAGCTCCCGGATCAGCGAGGAGGACTTTGCTGCTGAAAAGCGAAAGAGTCGGTGGATATGGAAACTGCGCTTGAGGTTCAGCGGGAGTTCACGGCCGCACTTTGCAGGAGGGGCCGGGCGCGGGGCGCGGCTCGGCAGGAAGCGACTTCGCGCCGAGCGCCCGCCCACGNGACTGCATTCGGCCCTTGCCGGGCCCCCAGGATAAGCTGGTGGCACCCGAGAGGTGTGGGGCACACAGACAGGGGTTTTGCTCGCGGGTTTTTTTTTGGGGTTTTTTGATGCTGTGGCCGATGGGAGCGCGGGCAGCTCCCGTCCCCTGCGCCTCCGATGGTTGCCTGTTCTGCCGCAGCCCGCTGCTTTCGCTCCGGTCGTGCTCGCCCTGCACCGAGGGGCTTTCCGTACAAAAGGAAGTTTCAGTCTTCTGTCGGGAATCAACCCCCCAGATGGCATAGCAAGAGTTTTTAAAAAGGAATATATTGGATTATTTAGGTCAGCGTTAAGCTGCCTTTTGCCTTTTGTTATTCTGATCCCGAATAGTTCCTGTTGTAATGTTCCCAAAGTGTAACATCCTGTATCAGAGCATCGTCCCTGCTGAGTTCCCTTAATAGAAACCTCAGACACTGCTCAGTCACAAATTGCTCTCTATTAAAATAGTCTGAGTTGTGCTGGGTTTATGCTGTTGCAGCTCTGAAATGTTAACACCGAAAGCAATTTGGTTTGCAGTGCCCAACAGGCTTCCCAAAGGTCCGGCAGTGCTTTGCTGTGTCATTTCTCTCTCGTTTCCTGCTGGAGAGGATAAGTTACACGTACAAACGGCTCTTGAAACTCCACAAAAAAAGGTAAATGATATTGTTATGATGCCTTTGACTTACCAACAGTATGTTTGGTTGCAAAATTATTCTGCAATAGGCCCATCTAGCTAATTTAGTGTTTCACCACGTAGTTATAAAATGTGTAGATATCTTCTATAGACATCTGCAACACTGAACCCAAAGAGTATCTGTGCAGGTCTGCTGTGCCAAGTTAAAATTTTCCCAGGGGAAAACCATATATTTCAGATGATTGCCCTTTCCCCCACCTTTTTTTTGGTAATTACTTATTTACTACTATAATACTTACTTACTACTTAAAATATATTTAATGCCATTTTAGATAAACCATGCAGCTTGAAACCAAACATGTAATTTGGGTCTTCAGAGACAGCAGTGCCAGACTGTGCTGCTTTGAATTATACAATAAGATGAGCTACAAGGACTTCTAAGCTTCTATTACAATTGTTTCTCATTTACCAGTGATTTTGCATATAAAGAGGTATGTTAACTGAACTGAATGCATCAAATGCATCTTTTTACATCACCTGGAGAACAGTGAGTCCCTTCTGCTTTAAAAGCAGGCTCTGTGTTCTTTCATGTGATGTGTGAAACTCAGATGACTCCACATCTTTTTTGGTGGGGAGCCGTGGGGGAGAATAAAACAGTTTTTCTTGTTCAGTTCAAATCACGGACTATTTGTCTCCAAAGTGACTTCTTCCAGCATTTAAAGCAAGGTCTGTCCCAAGTGCTGAAGGACAATTCCCCAAACTTGCACGGTGTTTGATGGGTTTTCACAGCAATCTTCATTCGAGTGTGATTCGCACGACATCCGTTCTCTTTCACACATTGGCCTCGGGGACTTCAGCTGAGCTCAGAGAGGCTGCACACATCTGGATGAGCGCCAGGGAAACACTCACACAGCTGGAGACGTGCTCAGGACTCTGCAGTCTCTCCTCTTGCTTGCATTGCTCCTTTCCTGGGACATATCCCTTGCTTGGGCAGCATTCCAGTGAAAAACATTGAAACTACCCAGCCTGACTAGGGAAACACATCTGCCTTTTTTCATCCGTGGCAGACATCAAAGAAAAGTGACTTCAGCTGAGCTGAGATGTTCTAGGACTGACATTGATTCAGGGAGAGCAAATCCTTAAAGTAAATAAGAATCAGTGGGTTTATTCCGTGATAGTTAAAGCAAAGAATCCAACTCATAAAGCAGATTGCAGGGAAATTCCAGCTGGAACAAACCCAGGCCCCATCTGACCTTCATCTCAAAACGAAGTCAGCTGTAAGGTCAGGCCTGCTCACTCAGAGCTTTAAATGTCCTTGATATGGCATTTTAAATGGGACAGCAGAGCATTCCTCAGTGCCTTTACCAACATCCAGCCGTCCCACCCTGCATCGCATCACTGCAAGCGCTGCAGTTGTTGACCTTGCCAGCAGATGCCACTGCAAGAAATTTGTTATAAAAGGCACAAAATAGTCAAGATTAAGACCTTTTATTACTTGGTTCCTCATGGTACCTACCCAGCAGCTTTCTGGAATTGCTTAAATCAGAATCTGGTGATGGAAAAAAAAAACAACCCCTAAGTCCTGCATCACTGTCCCCCCTCTCAGGGCACTGAGTTTTCTTGGGTTTGGTGCAGAAACCACAGCGTGGCAAAGAGTGAAGGTACAGCAGGAGGGCTGGACATGGCAGGTGCTGGGCACTGCATTTAACCCACCCTCGCAGATGCCAGATGGACCATGAGGGACACGACAGAAGCCTCGAGAAACAGCCCCACTTGTAGCATCCTGCCTGCAGTTTGTGCTGCCTGAATCCTCAGAGACCTGCTGGTGCTCAGCAGCCTGAAGTATCACAGAGCCATGGAATAAGCTGATTTGGAAGGGATCCATCAGGATCATTGAGTCCAGCTCCTGGTCCTGCACAGAACATCCTAAGAATCACACTGTGTATCTCAGCTCTTTCCATAAGGAAGGGACTAGGAAAGGGCTTGGCTTTTGGTTTGGGTTTTTTGTTAGCTTCTTTTTGAAGTTTCACTGTGAACTGCTGTTTCTTGATACAAGAAACCTGGCCAGGCACAGGCATGGAAATCCAGCAATCAGCAGGCACCAGCAGCCATGTCTGGGGAAGATCAGGCTCCACCTCCAC
Organism: Rhipidura dahli; assembly: GCA_013399225.1. Taxonomy (NCBI): domain Eukaryota; kingdom Metazoa; phylum Chordata; class Aves; order Passeriformes; family Rhipiduridae; genus Rhipidura; species Rhipidura dahli. The sequence goes on from VXAC01002383.1 coordinate 430,237, forward strand.
TGGTGCATTTTCCTGGTCAGGCTCGGTCTCTGATCATCCTGACACTGCTCAGAGTGGGAAAGAGCAGCGCTGTTGCCAGTGAACTGTCAGGACAATACATGTCTGTCCCTGAAGAGGTACTGGGAGAGTGGTGGAAGAACCCATCTGCTTTTCTTGGCCTACATCCGCTGGAGACAGCCACTGAGTGACAGGGGAAGCCCAGCTGCAGGAACCCTCCTGCCTGCTGCCTGTTCAGCAGCCTGAGACGCCTTGATAAGGCTCAAAACACCACATGGGGCTTGGCAGGGGTGGCCTGTGACTTATCCAGGCAGCAGCTCACTCCAGCAGCCAGACAGGAACCACCACGCCCCAGCCTCCCCCGGCAGCAGCAGCACCTTGGCTTTGCTTTTCAGTGACACCCGTGGGTGCAGGGGCAGTGGTGGGAGGTCAGGTGTGGGGCTCACGGGCTGTAGTGAAGGTTGGGTGATGTGCAGGTGGCCCTGCAAACTGCAGAGCAATAATTGGGGTATCACCAGTGCTGAGGGCAGGGGTGGAGGGCACAGGAAGGCAGGAAAACACACCTGGAATAGCCCTCCTTGGAAGGGGGAATAGGAACAAGGTGGACCCGAAACAACATGGTGACCACACAGTTGCTGGACACCCTCTGAACTGAGGGAGCCCACCAGCTTCTGAAAGGGGTGGCAAGGGACACAGAAGAGAAGCACTCACCTCTCAGCAGGAAAGGGAAGTCTGCCCCAGGCTCCCAGGTTTCTCAGAAGGGAATTTCTCCGCAGGTGCATGCACAGGAGCCCACTCCTTGTTTAATGAGCCTCTTTTCCTTCATTATCTCACTCACCTCAAGTTGGATGTTGGAAACCTCCTTACAACAGCACCCAAAACGCCAACTGCACAGCAGCCAGGGAACTGGAACAAATTCCTTGGGAGAAAAAAGATCCAAAAGGCTCTTCTTGAGCAAATAAGGCCCCCTACTGTCAAGCCACAGTCTGAGACAGGTGAAGCCTTCATCTTCTGTTGATGCTGTTTCTCTACAGTGAGAAGCTGTTTCTTTTCTGTCTGGGCTTGGCAGTTTAGAGTTGGAGACCTAACAAAGATGGGAAAACTGAGATGGTGCCAGTCCCTTCTGGAGCTGTAGGTTTCCTTTAGGGCTACCAGCACTACCCCTGGCAATTAACACCCATGACCTTTCCCTGCTCCCTTTCCCTGTGACTGGATTTCTTCCAGTCACACACAGGAATAAAGGATGTCTCCTTTTCCTCAGCACCACTCCATCTCTCCCTGGACAGAGCAGACTTTTAGGTAGATACAGATGGCATCTGCTCTGCAGCAAGGTGTAACCCCCCAGCACAACCCACTGTGTAGTAACACCAACATTCAGCTGAGAAAATGATATTTCCAGGTTCCTATCAGCAACAACTCTCACTTTACCAACTCCCCAAAGCCTTTTTGCCCTACCAGCCTCAAGCTCCACTGGCCATGGGATGGATGTACACCACCTGTACATCTCCATTCTGAACATGTAGGCAGGGTTAGTAGCTCACCACAAGACAATTTTCTGCTAACTTTGAGTAACTGTGTGTTTGTGGCACATAAAGATGTTGCCTCACGGCAGGAAGTAACTCAAACCACAGAAACATTTCCTCTTCTTTCCTTTTCTCTTGAAATTTTAGCAGCAGGTTTTGGAGTCAGCCCCTTAGAAATGTAACAGTGTCACTGTCAGTGCTCGAAAATGTGTGGGTTTTGCCTGGGTGATTATTTGCAGGATGGTTATTTTTGCCCTTCAGAAAATTCTACCTGAGTGTACCAGCAAGGGCTGAGGGCAAGAGCCACTCAGGCACTGGAGCAAAACAAAAGAAACAGAGGAGCCATTTAATAAAACCCCTCAGAAGAATGAATGCACTTGAGCAAAACCACTGCTAATGTGCACCAACTGCACCTTTGGCAGAACTGAAGCAGCTGATGCAGGTTTTTCCTTTTCCCCCAACAACTGTTGGTGTTTGATGGTGCCCTACCATCACCACTTGATGTTTTAAGAGATCCTTTTTATCATAAAATGTTCTCTGTACAAGCTCAGGATAAATTTTGGGCCACAGGCAAAGCAGACTAAACCCACAGAGTACGTCTGGCTGTCCACAAACACAAGGTTCTCTCATCTGCATCCTTTTTGCACTTGAAAAAAGTGGAAGTTGTTAACTGTGGGCTTAAGTGAGAGTTCAGATTTATAGATTAAAAGCCTATCAAGAATTAAATTGCTTTGCAAGACTAAGAAAATAGCAGATGCTGATGCAAGGAGTGGAAATACCACAAGCTTCTTGTGCTATTCCCTGTGTAGTTTGCTGGGAATATTTAACCAGAGTATGAAAAATTCCTTTTAAAAAGGAATCCTCACACAAGCAAAGCTTTGGTTTTGAATGAGAACAAAAGGATCGGATCGTCTAATCAAAATCTCTCTACTGCCACCATCTCCTTTGTGTTCTTGCATGGATTTTCTTTGGACAAATGTAACAGAAATGTGGGTATGGATGGATCATGCAGGGAAACTCCACTCATTTCTGGAACCTGTGGAAAGCACACCATGAGACAGAGAGGCTGGGGAGCGACAGTGGTGTTAATCATTTCTGGTAAGAAAAAACATAAAAGGGTGATGTTTTCCTTATTCCTGTCCTGGTCCAACACTGTCAGGGATTCTTTTGTCCCTGCATCCCACACAGACTGCCATTTCATCAATCACATTATGCTCTGAGACCTTGGAGAGATCTTTGATCAGTTTTCATTTTAAACAAAATTTCACATGTTTGGGAACAGGGTTCATACACAGGAACATTTTCTCCTAATGGGCCCATTGTATTTTTCCTGGAGCTGGTAGAGTGCAAACACACACATAACAATTTATACCTTGGTTCCTTTGGTTAATTTTTCTTCTTCATTGGCTCCAGCTATTTTATACCTTTCCCATGACACAGCACAATTTTGGGCATTGTATCTGGAGGGGAACCACCCTGCCATTTGCTCCTGCTGCTGCCTTTGCAGGGGGATTTCCCAGCAAGCATTTGCTTCTCAATTCTCAATCACCTGAGCAACACTGAGCATTCTTGAGGGGTATTTCATAGGAGTTGAGTTTTAAGTTCTATCCTTGATACTGATGTACTTGGCTGTTTGCACTGCTGTGTCCTGAGGCTTGCCAGCTATTTTTTCCTGCTGGTCCAATAGCCAATAACCCAAGTCCCTCACCTTGGCCAAGTGCCACTGTTTAACCTCAGGTGTCAGCTGAGTACCACACAGCTGCTTGCTCATTCCTCCCCCAGTGGGATGGGGAGGAGAATCAGGACAAAAAATTTAAAAACCCCCAAACTCACAGTTTAATAATTGAAAATACTACTACTAATGGAGGGAGATAAACCCTGAGAGAAACAAGTGATGCACAACACAGCTCAGGCTCTGCCACGAGCTGAGGAGAACCCTCTCAACAGGCAAGTGAGAGGATGCTGAGGGAGGAGGGAAGTGTGAGGATGCTGGAGGAAAACCATCAATCCATATCAATGTGTCGACCTTTAAAGATGAATTTAAGCCTTAAAAGACCACGAGCAGTCTGAACAGTCACCCCCTGCCTCCTCTGAAGCTGTTTTCAGACTAAAATCACCTCGTGGAAATTGTTCTCCAGATCTGGAAGGAAACAGCTCCATTAACAGTTCAGTGATGCTTCAGCTGCTCCAAAAGATATTTTCCAGAGGAAGAACTGAAATTAACTGGAACATGGAATCCATGTGCAGTCCATAAAATACAAAAAGACCATTTCTAAGTCACAGTTTGCAATACAGAATCTCAATCTGGCTGTGATGCATCTGTGCAGCACTTCAGTGAAGTTTTCCTCTGGGAGCATTAGCTTTGGCACTGACATTAAAAACCCCCTCTGAGATTACTTTGCAATGGGAGCATTTTCATTTTCACTCCCTTTAAAGCAGCCATGTGGCCATTTCCAAAATTCTAGTGAGGAACCTCTCCCCAGAAAGGGGTTTCCCTTACCTGCAGCAAACTCAGTGCTACTGAAACTCAGTAGCAGAGTTCCCAATTCCCTCAACACTTGCAATGGCTGCACCCCCTGCAATGCCAGCTCCAAACTGCACCAGCTGGAGATGCCATCCAGCTCCTTGCTCAAAAAGGAGACCTTACTTGTCAGTAATTGCTGTTTATTTATCCAGTATCTCTACCTGAGCTATTTCAGCAGATCACCAGTTAAAAAAAAAAAAAA
>VXAC01002383.1:434521-459265 GCA_013399225.1 Rhipidura dahli
AAAAAAAGGTGCCATTTCCTGTAATTCAAGTTATGTTTTATTGCTTAACATGTTTTTCATAGATGCATAAAAATGCTGGGCAGTATTTACTAGATTATATTGTACAAGACAGTTACACCTGATGGCTGGAAACATTTCAGACTAAAATAAAAACAGACTAAAAAAAAAACCAAATTAGTATTGAGTTCAGAGAAGCTGAGAACACCCAGGGCTTGAAGATGTGCAATGTGTTTATTCACAACTGCTGAGAGCTGACAGGGAAACCTTCACCATTTGGGTCGAGTAAACAAAACAGAAAACCTTTTGCCTTTAAGAGTACGGGTAGAGGGTAAATTTGCTTTTTTAATTGACTTATTTGCTCTGAAGGTTGCAGGCTGACACTGAGGAAGAGCAATGACTTCATGGCAATGAAGCTGTCCTTCAGCAGATACCTAGAATGTAATTTTTACACAGTGAAAAAGCCCAGATTTCCTGGCTGTGCTCAGGGCTTCAGGGCCAGGCTCTGCTGGATCCTGCACACTGCTCAGCCCCCAGGCTGTGCCCCCGCCAGGCTCTGCCTTCAGACCTGAACTCCTCTCCCTTTGTGCCAGTCAGACATGTAAAAGGCATGATTATGGCTATGGAGTTCACCTCTAATGAAAACATAAAAGCATAAAAGTGAGAAGCAATGCAGCAAGAAATTGCAGTAATTCTGAAGTGCTCACTCCCCTTCTCTTATTCACCTCTGGCCTTCCTCACACCGATGCTTGGGAACACACAAAATGCAGATGTTCCAATCAACATTAATTGTTTTGCCCTTGCTAAGTGTGCCACCACCTTTGAAGCCTTTTGCACCTCTATGCCTTCATTTTCAAGGAAGGAATTTGCATTTTTGGCTGCCAGAGTCCTCTGTTCTGAAGTTTTCTCATTTGCCTACCAGTGCTGTGGACTCATGACTACTCTACCTACTGCCCCTGAAGGTGCACTACCCACTTTCCATCCCCAAGGTAACCAATAAATTGCAGAACTGTCACATTTTCAGCTTGCAAGTTATTTTGTAAAAGTCCTCAAAGAGTGCTTTTATCATTTTTTTTAAAAGTAATTTATTTAAAGAGTGCTTGAAAGCTGTCACTGGCATGCAGTGTGTTCCCCTTCCTTGTATTATGAGATCTGTGTGGGCACGGGGCCTGGTGAAGATTTGGTGTAAGTTTGTCACCACAGCTTCACAAAAGCTTGCCTGACTCCAGAGCACCTGAGAAGAGAGTGTAAATCTCTGAAGGGTCTTTTTCCCCCCTTCAGAGGGGGAAACAGAACAACCAAAAGAAATTTTAAGGCCTCACTCAGCAATGCTGCCTCCAAAAATGTCTCCAGCACACACACTGACCTGCCAGATCAGGGAGATACTCCAATCTCCAGCTTCACCAAGTGTCACTTATTCATCCCTTAAATAACAGACTTTGAGGTGAAAAAACAGATAAAAGGGGACAAGCACTGGATTTCCTTTCCCTGCTGATCATCAGACAAAGCCTGAAGCTGTGCATCCATGGCTGACTGCCCTCTCCCTCTGGGGACACAGCTCTCATCAGGCACTGCACCTCCCACGTCCCTGAACTCCCAGTGTCCAGCAGGGCTGAACTCCTCAGCCTCCCACTGCTCCTGGGCATGGTGGTCACCTCCTCCTCCTCCCTCCATTAAGTGACACGACAGCCAATCTGAGTTTTTGAGTGACTAACTCCTAATTCAGCTCATTTTTGGGAGGTGGAACACACAAACTGTCTCCATGACTGACATATTCACTGCCATACAACTGATAAGATGCCAAGTAAGAGCAGGACATAAAAAGGTTCTCACCTCAGAGAATCCAAATGTTCTGGCTGCATTTCTGTCATGGCTCACTCTGAACACAGGGGAAAGGATTTTTCACTTACTCCATAAACTCCTTGATGAACCAACTCCAGCAGCACTGAACTCCTTGGACCCCTCTCTGCTTCCTACACTGCAGTGTCAACCTGTGGGACTGAGAGCCAGGGAGAGCTTTCCTCCTTAGTGGAGCAAGGATTACTGAGCACATTTCTGATGCTCACATTTCAGGCAAACTTGGCCTGGCACTGGCAGAAAGATCTCAGCCTAAGAGCCATTCTGTTCCTCAACTTCTCCAACCACAAGGCTTCCTAGATCCACAGTCAGGAGGCATTTTTGAGTGTGTCTGCACTCCCCTTTGCCTCAGGGGGGCTCCTGGGGCTGGTTCTGCAGCATCACAGGGCTTACCAAGCTATGTAGGGTCTAACAGGCATCACAATACAGTACTGGGGGAAAAAATGTCAAGTTGCAGAAAATTTACCTTCAACACAGAGTTAATTTTTTAACTTCCCAGCCCTACTGTGCTGGGCAAGCCGCCTTCAGACTGCCCAGAAAGCCACCTCTCCTGATTATCTCAATTTGTGGATTCCATCAGCATCCAGACTGGGTTTAAAAGCTGTTTGTGTTTTCAAGCCTCCTGCAGCCCTGTCTGTTCCAGCATCCTCCTCCCTTGCAGGGAGCCTGAAAACTTCCAGAATCCTTTACACCTTCTCTTCCTGTGCCGACTTCCTCACTACTTTTTTTGTCCTCTGCCTGTGTCAGCAGGACAATTCCCAAAGACTCTGCAAGGAAAACCAGTTCAGCACACTTACTTCACATTAGTACAGCCAACTTTATTGCTCAGTTGAGGTTGTTCAGGGAGTAGCTGGGGACTTAAGTGGTTCCAGCTGGTTGATGATAAAAAGTTACATTAAAGATGCAAAACATCAGATGATGATGGGAGACCCCTTCCAACTCCACTGTGCTTGAGCAGCTGAGGGAGAGACCTGCAGTGACAAAGAGAAGTGAAAACAGCTCTAAAACAGGCTGAGAAAGAAGGAGAAGGTGGTGCCCATCACTGAGTGACAATGATGACAAAATTCTGCCTCTCAGAGAAAATGCCACAGCCAGAGCAGCAGCACAGCACAGCTGCAGTAGCTGCTCCCCACCTTCTCCACTGAACACTTTTGTCAGCAGGACATGAGATAAATAAATACTCACTGAGATCCAGGACACCAAGCTCTAAAACATAAATGTCAGAAAACACATTTAGACAATGACAGAGTTCAGCTGGGATCCAGTTACACAACAGAGGACATTCCCAAGGGCCCTGGACTTCCAGCACCACAGTGACAAGCAGCTACCCAGGAAGGCCCTGTGCAATGGGAGATGCTGGTTGCCAGGTGCCTGCAGACACTGCTGTGACTGGAAGGTTTGCCTGAGCTCTCCCAACATCCAGAACCACCCCTCCTCCTCTGCCACACCTTGGACAATTACACCAATTTGTATTGCAAAATAGAAATCTATTGTTTTTTATTAAGATTATAAACCTAGGCTGACCTGAATATATCTCCTGACATAACAATTTCAACAGGTGACCATTTCCAAGGTTTTAAAATAAATATTAATTCTTGTTAGGCCCTCATACAGGCTGACTTAAAAACACACTCTTCTGAAGGTGTAGATACAGGTTGTGACAGTACTGATTTAACACACTACTTCTCTCTCCCTTGAGACTCTCTCAGACAGCATGTAACTGTGAATTAAAGAATCCTCACAACCAAAAATCACCCCTTCAGACTAACAATTTAAGTGATCTTCAGCCTCCTCTTCAATAACTTTGAACTGGTCCCAGTTCCTCCAAAATCACTGACTTTTCCCTTTGTACCTGCTCTCCACCCCTCCTACCCAGCAACAGCCTACAGAATCAAGGAAATTTACAGCCTCAAAAGGAATTAAGTCTTTGGTAAAAAGCCAGTTGGGGAGATTTTTTTCTAGCTTCCCATCTTGTTCACCTACTGAAAACTGAGGGAGTCTTCTTGATTTTGCAGGCTTTGTATGAGGAGATGTAGAAGACAGTGGCAAGTAATATTCATCACAGGAACTGAGCCCAATTAAACATTTTCAGAAGAGCCCATGACAATCTCCAATTTGACCAGCCCCAGACCATCTCCCTGCCTTTCAATACACAACTTTAAAAGGCAGACATTGTCCATCTCTTGACACTGCTGGACTGAATTGGTAACACTGTTCAGACATTTAAATCAGAAATGTTCAGTGCCTAAACACTGCCCCAAGAACAGCAGACCATTTCAGAATCTAGTGATAATTTTATTTAAAAACCCCAAAACTTTGTAACTCATTAAGGTTGGTGCCAAACTTGGCACTGGGACCAAGGTTTGCCAAACAGCAGCAGCAGCAAAGTACAGCTTCAGGATGTCAAGTCAAGGACATTTGAACAGCTCTGCTCAGTATTTTGCTCTAAGATAAATTGGGCAGAACTGTCCTTAGTGTAAAGAAACCCCTGCTGCTCTGCCATGGTATTGAAAGTGAGTCATGAACATAAAAGCAGAAAGAGAAGAAGTTAGACTGGCTGCCAATTATTTCCCCTCCAGTCTTTCCTTCTCCCTCCCATGTTCTCTGTGGATACAGAGACCAAAGTGTTGTAAACACCATGTGAGAATGTAAATCACATCATACATTGGAAATTAATTTTAATTTATGTACAGTTACCATTCATGAATGCACACAGTCCCTGCAGTTACATTCTTTCTAAGGTAAGTCGTCACTGTTCTCTACTGGATCTTCTGATGGGAGAAACAGAAAGGAGAGGTGGAATCAAGGAGTAAGGAATGATCACAGTCATGAAAAAACTGGGGAATTTGAGTAGTAAATCTCAGAGAGTCTTCTATGAGGTTCCAGAAATAAATGGTGGCAACATGTATATATTGCAATTTTATTTCATTCGCTCAAACAAAACGTTAGCATGTAAGAAATTTAAAATGACACAATATGATAAAAATAGCAGAGAATGAACTGAGAAACTAAAAAGAAAGTAAACCTAAATGCATGAAAAGTCAACATTCATTAGTGAACAGCTTCAGTCTTTGATTGACACTTGATAACTTTAAAACAACGAACTGGAAATCATTGTGACTGTCTGAAGAGATTTCAGCACCAGCACTAAGGGTTTTACATTCAGTTGGTTTGCGGTTGACTCGGTAGCCACTTGTCTCTAGTGCAGGTTTATCACAGGTCAGATCACAGTGTTGAGGAAAGCAACGCCCTCCTGGCATTAGGAAGGATCCCTTAAACTGCCCTCAGCTTAAGACATCCATTGTACAAAAGCACAGAACCACCACAATATGGTTTTTTGAAAGAACTTAAGTCACCAGTAAGCAAAATAATCGATGCTTCTGCAGTTCATTTTTCAATACTGAAATCTCTGGAAATGGTGCAACTGTCAGTAGGTCAGGAAATGCCTACAGTAATCTTTAATTCAATCCGAATTTCTGGAAAGAACCAGTTCTGCAGGTTGGGATTACAGGAAGAATGTATGTAGAAGCAGCACAAAAAGACAACATCTGTTCCTTTTTCTTTTAAACAGAAATCATGTTAATTGTAGACCAAGGCACAAAACGTTTAGTGCATAAGCCAGTTCCTTGCACAATCTAGAAGTTCAGCCTTTAGTTTTGGACCACTTTTAGCCATCCATGCTATTCCACTATGTAACTCCTGAACCCTCCTAGAAACGAATCAAACGTGATTTCTGACAAGGGTAAACATCCTTACTGCTCAAAAAGTCTGTGTAAAACAAAAAGCTACATCAACAAAGATGAAAATGCCTCCTGCTGTTTTGAGAAAAACAGTACTTGACAAGCTCACTATGGATTTTTTTCTTTTTAATGCCTTCAATAAATGCATGCAGAAAAGTGATGTTGTTTCTCCTCTTTAATTAAAAAAAAAATAAATAAAAATGGAGTTAGGCAATATTTCCACTGTCATCTTCCCTTAGAATCTGAACCTATAAAATCAGGCAATGTTGGAATGGGAGAAAAATTTCCTACTGAGGCCTTTCTGAAGCTGCTAAGTGCTGTTCTGCTTTGGTGTTCAGCACTCAAGACAGTCTGTTACTGAAAGCATCTGTCCCAGGTGGAGCTGCCTGTGCTTGTAAGCAAATCTCTCCACAAGTTCCAAGTAAACTTTTCTTCTGGATCAGCACAGATACCAAAGCAAACACAGCTTGGAAAAACGGACAGTGTAAAGGAAAAGGGAAGATTTTGATCCATATTCTTTGCCCAAAGCACTACAGAGCCAATTTGCAGAACTTCTATCCCACTGAACTCTACCACATTAAAGAACAAAATTTAAAAAATAAAAAAATCTACACACATAAGATTGAAAACCCTGGGAAAGAGAGAGGTATCACCTCTCCTAGAAATGATTCTCAAATTGTTGAGCAAAACCCATGGCATATCTTTGCTGTTTTTCAAGGTTTATGTCACGTGGAGCTGTGGGGGTTTTTTGTTGGTTTTGAGTTTTTTTGGAAAGGAGGGTGGCAGACAAATTAGGAGGAGAAGGGGACATTTACTGTGACCTGATCATTCTCAGGTAACTACTGCTGCTCTGATTTATTGAGCAACCCAAAAAAAAGGAGTCTCAGAAAAGAGTGAAGCAGAGGGTCATGGTGAAAAGGTGAAGGACAGCACACTTACACAGGGGCACCCCCAGCAAGTCGGATGCCCACGATGTTTTTTCTCTCACCGAGAAACGAGTTTGGCTCACCTGGGAGTTTCAGAACCATTACTGGAAGTATTACTGAATTTCAAATAGAAAAACTGAAAAAAGATACAAAAGGATCAAGTACCTGGTTCCATTAACATGGTTACTGATAAAAGTCATGTTTTCCTCATTATTACACATGCATGTAAGATGAAGAAAAAGTGTAGAAAGTAATAAAAATGTGTCACCTTCCCCCTCCCTCTTCCCACATCTTTCTGGGCATAAATTAAGCCTTACAAATGAAAAGGCTACTCTGTGACATGCAAGTTTTCTTTTAATTAAAAAGCTGGCTGTGTTGTGTTACATTACAAAATGTCCACATGCATAAATCTAAAAAAAGCCCCAAAATCTACTGTAAATCTACAACATACTAATGATTTACATTTGACTGCTGATTCGCATTTATGTAGAAGTCTTAGATTTGGTAAAGCATCGTAACAATGTAGGAAGGCATCTACATCTTTAAACTCTGGACTGTATTTGCTTTTTTTTTCCTTTTATTATTATTTTCCTAGAAAATTGCATGAAGGCTAACTAGAGAGGCTTCCTATCATAAAATCCCAAACTCCTGATAGGCCATCACCATCTAGGTCACCCTTACTTTACAAATATTGCCCTTGAGAAGCGCGCGTCTCTAATTGCTCCTTGTCTTGTGAACCGAACCTCTACACATCTGATCTCTTAAATTACTCATGGAAATACCAGATATGATAGGAAGACAAACCTGAGATACATTTGAAGTACAACAGTATAACTTGCTAACTCCTTCATTAATAAAGAAAACCTCTCTGAAAAGCCTTCCCAAGCTTTTCCCTGTTGTTGTTGTTTTTTTTTTTTTTTTTTTTTTTGTCTTAACAACAAATTCTGAAACATGTGCAATTTTTATCTTGACATGAGTAGACTTCAAAGCACTGTGATCTTGTCTGATAGATGTAGGAATTTCTGCATAATCATTACAGTAACTTTAAGAGTCTTTTCCACCCTGCTGTAAAGGTCAGAAAAAAGCTGCAAACTAGGAGGGGAATAGCATTATCACCAGAGTGATGTCTGAAGCTTTTCAGAATAGGTTGTTCCTCCCTCCTTCCAAGTGTGTGTCTGTCTGTCTCCGTTTTCTTCTAACAGCTCACAAAACGTAGTCAGTTTTATATCAAGTTAAAGAGTCACATCAGCTTAGTACGAGTCTTTCTATGCAGTATTGGACTTGCTGAGTTCCTGCCTGATAGCTGCAGAGAGACAGAGACAGAGTTAGCAGATCAAACAGAGCCAGGGCAGGAAGCTGGAACCCACATCTGACCCCCCAAAGCAGCTCACCCTGCTCTGACAACCTGAATAACCTGCAGCTGAGGCAGCCCCACGTGGCTTCAGACACATTATCAACCAGGCACTACCCTTTTCCATCCTGTAAAATTTATGTTAAAAATCTTAATTTTTAGTTCCCACCTCCAGCAAGCCTGTGTCCCTACCTAGTGACACCCAGCACTGCTGGGATTGGCAAGGAGCATGTGTGGGGGCTCATTTATTTTAATTTTCTTTTTTTTCAGAGCAGCCTCAGGGTCCTGCTTGCACTGCACTGTTCTGAAAGGCTGTGGTACAGCACAGCACAAAAAAAATACAGGGAAAAGCACTACCTTCTCTGTAGTCCCAAACCAGCCAGATATTTCTACATCACTTGACGACATTCAGTATTTTATCTGCAGTGGTATTAGATTAATATGACTTTTTTTCCTCCCCATACTTTATTTTGGTACATTCCATTAAGCCAATTTTTTTTAAAAAAAAGAAGGCCCACCAAGGCAGTAAATCTTACACAGAGTTTAATTCCTGACAGGTGAACCTTTAAGATTATGCTTTCTCAATGACTTCTCTTAACTACAGAAGAGTAGACAGGAAAATAACTTCTGTTAAAATAAAAATGAAAACTGTGAGAATTCTTTCTTTGACTCTTATGTTACAGATCAAAGAGGTGACTGAAGGCTGGAAGAAAAGTTCTACTCTGAGTATTACCAGTTTTGAAATACATACCTCAGCAGCTCTGGATTATTTCAAAATAACCCACCTACCACCACATGACACTAAGGATAACTTCAGTTCTCTCAAACACAGCATCACTTCAGCCACTCTTAAAAGACCCTACTTGGTGTCAATGTCCTACTGAAACAAAGCCCCCAAGAGAGAAATCACTGAAGCACATCAGTTGGAACAGGTCTGGCACCAGTGGTTTGCCACTAGGCTAAGAACAAAGCTCCTTTTACTAATAAATCACTCTCAGGCTACCAACACATTGTATTTACATTTTAAAGCAGCTGCAGCTACTCTAAAACTGAGCAGCAGCAGTGAAAAGAACAATACTCACCATCAATGAGTTCTTCCTTTAATTTCGTTAACTCCTTCCTCATTTCATCTAAAATGTCCTGCAATGTGTCACAACATAAATAACAGATTAGCAAACAGATTCATTTTTGCCACCTGTAAATTTCTGAGGAGAGAAATCCAGAATTCTCCCACTACAATCCTTCCCATTCATCCTTAACCCTTCTGAAACATATAACCCACCTCTCAGCTTCCAAGTTCATCCTCAAAACCTAAGGCATCCCTAGAACATTATTAAGTGCAGGTACAATGCAGAAAAAACCATCCCTACAAGTCCCACAAATTGATTCCTGTAGAATTTAAGAGAGGGGAAGGGGTAAGAGTGAGAAAGCTTTGCTACAGGTGACATGTGATGTGGAATGCAAAGAAAGGAGCTAATGAAACACCATGAGCCAAGGAAGCATTCCAAGAAATAAAAAGGAAAAAAAAAAAAAAGGAAAAAAAAAGGGTAATCAAGGTATCAAGGTCCCAGTCCCAGTGGAATGTGAGGGAATGAAGGCAACAGGGGGATGTGCTGTCCCTGCTTGCTGTTGTTTCCATCCTCTCCTCTAAGCTCCTCCAGAACCACTCACCAGGCCAGAAACCATGCTAGAACTTCCTATGGAGCCAGGACCCAATCCAGAACTGATCCCTAACCCAATCCAAAGCCAACCACTTTGTGGGGACATGTTCTAGAAGCAGCTAAAAGTTGCTACCGAAGTGAAAGCAGCTCTAGAACCACCCACAGAGCTGCAGCCTGCACCGAGTCTCCCTCCCCAGCTGGGGATGGGCCCATTGATCCAAACACCACCTGGAGATCCTTCACCTCCACAATTCCCACAGGACTCCTCTGCCCTTGGCCTGGATAGCTACACAAAGGGCAACATCTCTGGGTGTTCTTCCACCACCAAACTTGTGACTCCCATCTGATATTAAAACATTGTGATGCTTGTTCTGTTAGAGCTGCCCTCGTTGCTTGTTTGGGTGCAGAGAAGAGAAGGAAAGGTTTTCCAGGCAAACCAGTTTCCCAGTTCCATCTGTAATGGCAACACTATTCTGTGTGTGCTGCCTAATGCAAAAAGAAAGAACTTTGTGACAAACTAATGGGGCTGTCTAAGCCACCATCCCACAGCTCCAGCCCCTAAAAATACTGGCACAAGCCTGGGCAAAAATAAAGACTAGTAACACTGAATCATTAAGTTTGGAACTGGCTAACAAAACAGTTACAAGATGGTATTGGACAGCAGCAAGTCCTTCTATGCAAGTTACACAGTAATCTTTTTTAAAATCATTACTCACATACCTGCTTCAATCTGTCATAATCTAGGCCTTCTGACTGCACTCCATTGGCACTGGGCTGTCCCGTTGGTGTAGATTTTGGTCTGCAGCACAAAAACACATCCATGAGTTACTGGTTGCTCATTGTTACAGAATACATAGGACTCCCCCATCCAAATTGCTGACATTTGTCTATCAAAAACACAGTAAAAAATCAGAATGGAGGAAAAAAAAATGTTGGGAGTGGGAGGGTGGGAAAAATCAAGCAGACCCAAAATACCACACAGAATAGAAAGCAACAACCAAGAATGTTTTCCACACACTGGAAATATTAATTACCATCAGAGTTATTAGTTCAAAACAAGAACTTTCAAAGCAGCAGACAGATTTCACTGTCAGTGGTTTCTGATTTCTTCATAATGGGCATGAAAAGCTGAATGCCTTCAAATGTCAAGTACTTTCCTTTTTCAACTGCTTGCTCATTCAGAAGAGGCTCTCCCAAGGAAGCACTCCCACTAACTAATGACTGCATGTTGATGCTGACTGTGAATGCTGAGCAATCACCCGGGGGGATTTTCAACAGCTGACAGACCCAAGCAACTGTTACCCAACTCCTCTGCAACCTAAATTATTCCATCAGCTGCTTTCTAAAGCTACTGAAAGCAAATCCTGTAACAGCAGCAAGATTTATCAGGTGATACTCAAGAGGAAGCTCTGGTGTTTTGGACTATGTCACGTTTGATGTTTGCTTATGCAATACTCTCTTCTAGACATCAAAACCTTGCTGATCAAAACCCAGATCAGCTCACATTTTTAACACAAATTTCAAAAGAAGTGGGTTTTCTGCCTTTCCACTTCTCTCTCCTGATGCCCTCTCTCATACAAGGGCTAATTCAGACTCATGGACTTACTACAGCTATGAGCAGAGACAGAGCCTAGATGTTCACAGCAGGAATACCAAAACAGCTCTCCAAAGAGAAAGCAATGTTCTGCTGCTCTTAAATACATTTTACATCTTGGCTACCATTCTCCCTCCATTACCTATAAAACTTCAAGCCAAAAAGAAGCTGTTGATAAAATTCCTGACAATTCATCTCAAGAGGTTTCCCTGATGTTTAGAATTATCACAGCAGGCTAACTTTAAGGGAGGGCAGGGTGTAAGCAGACTAAGCTGGACCCTATTTCATTGCCCTTGCATGTGGCATCACTGAACAAAAGAGCCTGGCCTAAACTCAGTGTGCCCTTTCAAAATTCCTACATAGGAGGAATTAATTCAGCACTGCATTTTTCTGCATTTGTTACCTGAAGGTGCAGCCTTATTTAGTGCAGTGGAAGCTGGGCAGAAACAAAAGGAGACTTTATTTCTTAGTTTGTTTGACAAAATCACTACCTTGAGCTTTGATGTGTCTTCTCTTACAAGACAGGAGTTTATCCATGAAAAAATTACCCTATTAAACTGGTTTTGTTCAATGAGAGCTGAATGAACCTCACTCTGGACTGTCTTGATGACTTTTACAACCTGACAGGACTGTTTTCTGACTTGCTACCCAAAGGAGAACAGTCAAAATATAACTACCAACAGAAAAGGGGGCACACATGAGAATGTTGGTTTGAAACTTGCTCTTCCCTTGGGATCACAAACCTCAGTTGCCACAGCTGTAGAGATTTAAGTCCACACGGTTTAAATGTAAGTTCCCAGAGAGAAATTGCTAATTACTGTTGCTTGAAACACACCAAAATTAAACACACAATCCACTGAGTAAGACAGAAGATGAAATACTGAATAACTGGATAGTGAAAGAAGCTGGAAAATAGAATTCACCTTCCAACCACCAGAGAATCTACTGTGTGCTCCAATGCTATGAAGGCAAACCACAGCTTAGGATCTTTTACAAAACTCTCTATGTGCTACAGTGCTTAGTGCAGTATGGAAGAATTCCTTGCTCAAAAACACTCCTCAGCTGAGATCTTTGGCAACTGCTGTTTCATCAGGTATCTTGTATTTAAAGAATTACTTGCAGTTTACAGCTGGACTTGTGAGCTCTGAGTCAGAACACCTGACTTTCTCTGATTGTTCATAAAAAGTTTCTGATCACTTCCATGGACTACAGCTCTGTCCCCACACACTGTGGCATGACAGCATTTACCCAACAGGACTGAAAAAAATCCTCTTAAATGCAGCTTCTGGCAACTGCTAACAGGCACCTAGTGCCTGCCTTAATGGAAAATCCCAACCAACAGCATACTTTAATACTTTTTTTAAAATTACTTGTGAATTTATTGTGTTAATAAGATGACTTCAAAGAAAAGCTCTACACAAAATGACTGCTTTGTGTTTCTTTTTCTTCATATCCTTAGAATAAAAAGTCAGCTTTACCCATCATAGCCATCTACTGCTGCTATCTGTCAAAAATCTCCACAGGAAAGCTTCTTTATAAACTCTGCCCCTCAGTCTTGAGGATGTTTTCCCTTTTTGCATTCCAAAATACAAGACATTCTTAATTCAAATATTGAAATACCGTGATTAGCAAAACAGACAATTTCTAATATCAGGAAAACCCAGCTGTCTTCCTTCCTAAATTATGCTATTTTTTTTCCTTTTCCAGCTTGGATGCAGTTGTTAAGGAAAAAATGAACTGTTGCAATTTAGTGACTAGAACTTCCCGGCCATTCGATCCCAAGACAGCTCAAGAGCTCTCCCGTGTGGTTTTTCATAGCATTGCCTAACAGGACAGTGAGGCAATCCTGACAGTCCCTAACACACCTTCAGTCAAGCATGCAAGATAAAGATTTTATTCATGCCAACATGCAGAATACACCACCCAAGATAAGTAGCTAAAAGGGGAACTTTTCATACAAAAAGCTTAAGTAATCACCACAATGAGTGCCCTCATGGAAAAGAAAGCTGGAATTTGACTCAGTAATTCTGAGAGGCTCCGTAGCACATTTACCTCTGGAAAGCTCTCAAAACCTGAAGGGTTTCAATGTCAGTACTTTATGACTATTAGAGAGTGAAACTTATATCTCCAACAAAAAAATACACATGATATTAACTAACTTGTTAATATGTTCCAAATAGAAACATTAATTCATGTTTAAAAAATCCTGGATCAAAAAGCAGGTGTGAAAACTCACCTGGAAAATTAACTCCTGTTCCTCAGTCTAAACTTAAAGAGTTTTGAAAATGTGCTTCTCAAAACACTGCAAATGGTTCACTAAATGCTGGCATATTCCACAGGCATTTGTACCTTTGCAGGTGGAGACTGCCAGAAAACCAGTATTTAATATGAATTCATACCTGGTCCTTAAGCTATCTCAATTTGCCTTTGACCCCAGCTGCTTTTAACCAGTTCAAAAATGGGCTCAGCTGGACAAATGAAATGCACAGTGGAACCTGGTGGTGCCTGTGGTGATTACCAACCCATGTAGAAAAAGTCCAACCCTGATCTGGCCAAGGGGGTTGTTAGGAAGTCTCAAATCCCAACAGGATGATACCTGTTTAATGAATCATAGAACCTGTTTTCAGAAGCAAGCAGATTTTTCCATGGAGATTCCCGTCTATTAGGGGGAGAAACACTACCTTAAAAAGCTATAACAGGTCTTAACTTTGATCAGTTTTAGCACCTTAAGGGGGTTTCACCAGATGCAAGAGTTCTACTGGCATGTTTTGGGAAACACTAAAAGCCCACAGCTCAAGTCTTTTTGCTTTGCTACCAAAAGAAAGGGCCTGATGTTAGACAGGACACTAACTTATTTTAAAATGCTCAGAACATCCATTCTCAATAACAACAACTGCATTGTCTACCTCTGTGGAAGCTAACTTGCCAGTTTCTCAAATCTGCTTTGCTTAATCCCTGTAAGTGACTCAGATCCTCCCTGCAGAGGTCAGAAGCAGCTCTCCAGCCCCAGCAGGTGAAAGAGATCCCCTTCTGGCAAACACAGCATCAGTGTTTCAAACAGCAGCTCCCCCTGACTAACTCACTCACAGAAAGCTACTTTAACAAGCTGCTTGCTGAGACAGACTTGGCAAGTTGGCAAATGTAGAGAATTTAGAAAAATACAAGGATATTCAAGAGAGGCTTCTTCTAACACCTTCTCTTTCTATGAAATTTTCCTCATCCTGGCAGAGCAACCTGTCAACACTGACTAGAAAACTGTACCAGCAGGCCTAAAGTACGTGCTATAGCACCTTCCAGCAGGTTATGACAGCACTGGAAAAGAATATTGACATTAAATAAACACAGAATTCTTATTTTGGAAGTCCTTTTAGAGTATATACCCAGGGAAGCTCACATCAAGTTAAATTCTATCAGCATTTTCCACTGGAGGATTGAAGACAAGAGCTTGATGGACAGAGAGTCTCAACACTTCTAAGAGAAACCTCAAAAATTCTCTGTACTCCTCTAGGTCAGGAAAGATTTTTAAACAGACCTCAGCAACCCCTGCATTTCACCAGCTGGAAAAAGATCAGTGAAACTGGATGCATGAAACAGTTTACAAAACCTACAGCTGTAGGGGCAGGTAGAATCAAGACTTCAGAACATTCCAGACTCCCTAAGAGAGTCTGATAATAGAGAGTTGCCCTACTTATTAATAAATCCCTTTACCCTCTGGGTAAGGAATTTGAGGCAAGTATCAGCAGCCAAAGGGCCAGGTCAGCAGCTGTCTTACACAACATGAACACTACAGTGCTCTTTAGGATCCCTTACACCAATTATTTCTGAGACAAGCTCCCCCTCAACACCACGTTTTGAAGCAGACCAAGGTATCAGCACAACATTTACCTTGGCTAAAGCAGGTCAGACCTGCTGGGGGGTGAGGGGGAGGAGGGCAGGGGAAAGTCAAGGCCAAAGGTGATGCAGTGTTTTGTTACACTGACAGGGGAGCAGAGGGAACATCACCACCTTGATTTTTGGCAAAAAACAAAGGGAGCAACCAGAACCAAGGCTGCAGACACCTGAAACTCCTGGATTTACTCTGAAAGACAGAAACAGACACTGAGAGTGTTTAGTGCTGCATTTTAGAACTGAAAACCTCAATGGCAACCTCAAATACAAGTGAGGTCACTTAGAGAACAATTGTTTTTAATACTCTGATCACCCAATCCTGCATAGTTTCCAACAGCCAAATTTTGAGGAGAATTCAAGTAATTTCAAACACAAGTTGAACACGTTCTTTAGTTTTCTCTCAAGAAATTCAGGTAACTTTCTCAAATTACCAGGGATCAGAACCCTTTGACCTCTGCATACACAATATATAGGAATTCTAAATGAAGCACAAGCCTTCTGCTTAAAGTAAATGACAATTAAATATACCTCCAAAATATGCTAAAGCAGCCATTTCACTTACTGAAATGCCTACCAAAACACTCCCTGCCTACCAAGGCTCAGCTGACAAGTTACCAAAGACAGGTTGATGCACTGAAGGATGTTCTACACTTGTTTAGGATGAAGTTGGTACAAGACAGCTCCTGAAAACTGTCATAGAATCAAATCTTACCAAGATGGCTTCAATATCCACATAGCCATTCTATGACTAGCAGAGAAACAGAAAAGAGAACATCTATTCACCAGATATACTACTGAACATGTGAACTGCAGCACTGAATTTGGTCTCCCCTTGCAGGAAATTTCAGACTTCAAATAAAGAATTCAACTTTGCTGCAGGCAAATATACACCTTATTAATTCAGGTTATACACCAGCAATTGTTAAAGAAACTTTTTTGGGTATTACTTCTGATTTTACTGTCAAAAATTAGCATTCTCCAACAGCAACTCTTCATCCCTGCTTAAAACTGCCAAAAGCAGTTTCACAGCAGCAATTTCAAACCCATACATTTTGCTTTTAACAGTATGAAGGTGATCTTTACTGCTTTAGTCCAGCATCTTCAGCAGCATGTGCAACAACAGCAAATGCAAGGAAAAGACAGCTGGAACAAGAGGGGAGTACCTGGAGATAACAGGTGATTTGCTTCCATTCACTGTGTTTGTCCTTTCCCAAGGCTTTCTTGTTAGTTCTGGAAAACAGAGTGAGGAGATTAAAAACTGTCTTTTCCTATCCAGTGTGTAATTTATGGGAGGAAACTTCAAGCACCTGGCAACTGTTTTGCTCTTTTTGCTGCATTGCTTTAGTTGTCTCATATTAAACTACCTCCTGTTGGATTCACCTGTGAAAGCATCAAGTTGTGAGAGAATCTTCAAGTCTCACTGCACTCCCAGACACTGTAAATACCATTTGATTCTTAATCCAGCTGGGAGAAGCTGGGAATTCTTAATCCAGCTGAGAATGTGTGGGATTGCTTCAGTTGTGAAAATAGAATTCTGGAACTGCAGCCAGTCAGCTTCAAACATGTGAGGAAGAGGTTCTGAAGCAAAAGGAGTTTTCCTAAACTGTTAAATGATATAAAATTAATTCAGTGCCAATTCCAGTGAAGTGGCAGCAGGTATGATACAGCCTGACACAACTAAAATACCTTTTAGCAGTGAGGTATTTGTTTCCATTCCTTACAATTTGCTCAAGTTAAAACTGTCTTTCTGCAGCATGGATTGTTTTTATTTGCAGTCATTACTTACTCAGGACTTCAATGTGCCACTGATCTTGTCAGCCTTCATTTCAGATTTGGAGTTTGTTTGGTCTGTTCCTTTCTTTCATATTGCTCAGCTCTGCTAAGCTGGGCAAGCAGAGAGGCAGAAAGGCCCTTTCAGACTCTCATATTGACCAGAAAATTCCCTGGGATGCAGGTGGATACTGAGAATATCTAAATTGCTGAAGTCTGCCAGCATAGTCTGTGACCCAGCCAAGTACAAGCTGCTTATGCTAGTAATAAGCCTTAAATTTAATTTTATACACCAGTCTTCAGGACTTGTCTTGCTACAGGAGTTATTTTAAAAGGATTTTAGCTGTATCTACAAAACTCAGATACTTCTGCTATGGCTGCAGCTTGCTCAAGGGTGCCAAGCATTCATCTTAAAACACCTCAAAGACCTGTTCCAGCCATGAGGCTCAGCATTACCAGAGCATCTCACATCAAGGAATGAAGCAAAATTTCTCAGCTGGAAGGAAATGGTCAAATTCTGAATGCATATGACATTTTTAACAGGTGTGATGAACCAGTCAAACTATTTATCATCACCAATTAAAGGAACAACTTCCACTAGTTTTTAATTGCCCTTTTTTGGGCCTGTATTACTGGAAGTGTTCCAAAAGCAGCCATTTCCCTAAGGCTAGCATCCTTTCTGTTTAACAAAATGAAGAGGAAAGGGAAAGGGAGGGGGGTGTGTGTGAGTATGAAAAACTTCATTTGTGTGATGTTGTTTCTTGCCTTGCAGTCTAACTTCTCTAGTCAAGTGCCTGTACCTCAGTACCAAGTTTGCCAGTTATTTCCAGCTGAACACACAACTCCTAGCACTCCTTTTTATTCCCCAGCCAGGTGTCACCTGAATTTTGTTCACACTACAGCAGTGGTTTTCAACCTTAAGGCCTGCACATCATCAAGCAGTTGAATCTTCTAGAGGAGAAGTGTACATATGGGCAAGTGATCAACAGAGGAAGCTGGAACAGACTGAATGCTGGTATACTCATTATCCAGTTACTTCCCTTCTGCTTCCACTGCCTTTTGGGATGACAAACTGCAGGTTATATGGCACATCCTTCCCCTTTTACAAGTCTGTACTCAGAGGTGGCTGGGGAAACTGGGGGTACAACAAGGTACTACTAAAGGACAGGAAAAGAAAGTCTTGGGTGTCTCTTGAGAGACAATAATTTACTGTATGGATACATCTGCATGCTGACAACACATCCTGGCCAACTACAGAATGTGTAAGTTTTCCTTAGTGCCTGACTGCAGCAGAGGTGTTGGCTACACAATTCCAAACTCTGCCTCTTCAGCAGAGGGAGCACGGGCAAAGAATTTCAGCACTCTGCACTTAGATTCTTTATTCACTTATGTTCTTTTTAGCCACCATCTTCTGACAGCCAAATCCCAGGCTGTAAGCATGGAAGAGGCAGGCTCCCAAATTCAGCAGACCTGACCAAGACTTGTCACTAGATTTTAGCACTACAGTGTCCCAGAGTGCACAAACACGAGCTACTTACCAGGTGTGCTTGTTGAAGAAACTTTAGAAGATGAAGACTCTGATTCTTCCTGATTAAAAGGGAGAAGAGAGGGAATAGGGAGAGAAGAGGGAGGTAGGAAAAAAAAATCTTTATAATCTGTTAGATTCACAAGAGTCAATGGTTTAAATATTTATTTCACTTTTTATATATATTTAAAATGGTTCTGCTCAACTGAATGTAGAAAATGTGCAAGCACTTAAAAAACCAGTGGTTTTATCTGTGTGTATTTATACAGTGAAGTATAAATAATCTCTTGTACACCACTGGAATCTCTCTGATAATCCTTGTATTGGGCAATATGAATTAGATAAAATTTCTCAACTCACAGCTTTATCTTCTTTCTGCTCTGTATCTGTTGATCCCTTTTCAGCAATTCTTCTCCTGTAAGCAGAGACAAAAGTTACCAAGCTCATCATGGCTTTAAAATGGGAGAATGTTGTTTACTGCAATTAAAGACTTATACAACCTCATAAACAGATCGCTAAAATTAGTGTTTTAAGAAGTACTTTCAAAATACCTTCAAAGGCAAAGCTCTCCTGCCAAAGCAACAGTGCAATTTGAAGTCTGCATGCCCTCCCCGACTGCTGCACAAAGGCTCACACAGAAGTACTGGATTACACTCAAATAAAAATGGCTATTCATGAAACATGATCAGCTTCCCAAAGCAACCACGAGCCGCTGCCTATCTGATCCTCAGCCAGCTGCAAGCAGGCACCCCAAATCCCAGCTGTGTGGTGACTAAGCAGCTGGGGCAGAGCAGAACAGCTCCTTACCTCCTGGCCAGCAGGGCGCTCATTTCTTCCATCAACCCACTGCCTCCCAAGGGAAGGGGTCCATTTCCACGGCCACCGTCTGTTTTAGATGAAGCAGAGCCTCCTCCTCCTCCACTCGAACTGGAGGAGTCTTCACCCTTCAGAGTGCACAAAAAGACAGCAGATGTGCCAAAAGGATGAGAGCTGACTTCATGAAACCAGCAAAGTTCACGCGCAAGAAAAACACAACCGCATAAAGAATGGGACAGGCTGGCAGCAGCTCCCATCCCTCTAATGCATTTTCCATAATGAATTAAGCCCACCTCAGAGGTGCTGACACTGCAATCAACCTTGAAGAAAAGTCAGAACCAGGGACAGGAATGGGAAAAAGAAAGCAGAGTTCTATTTACCCGCGAGACTTTCCTAAGTTTGGCTCCGGCAAGTGCAGCTGCTAGTCCAGTTAGAGGGCGGTTATCTTCGGACACAAATCCCGCTGAAAATCCAGAGGCTGGCAGGGGGGGAGCAGGAGGCGGCAGGGGAACGGGAGGAACTTGGCTGGGCAGCGGAGGAGGCGGCGGCGGCGGTGGCGGCGGAGGCCCCGAAGGCGGCAGTGGAGGAGGTGGTGGTGGGCCAGGAGGAGGTGGGGCTGCTACTGAAGACTGAGCTGGGCCAGGGGGCAGGGGAGGTGGAGGAGGAGGTGCAGGTGGTCCTTGGACAACACCTAGTGTCAAAGAGAAAACAAACAGAATACATTAAGGACTTAGAAAACAAAGGTCTTCCTTCCACTGAAAGGGTGGCTCAGTGTATGAGACATTAAAACTGCTAAGATACTGGGCAAGAAAACACTGAATTTCAGCAGGAGAGAAACATTCTTATTCAACGTACTAAATATATTCCACAGTATGCTGTGAGAGACCAGACAGCTCCAGTCAGGTTCTGTGCTGCAACCAAGAACAACTTTACACCAGGAAACAGGCAAAGAGTCAAGTCAGGCACGAGCATCATAGCAGGAGGAACAACAGGGTGTGCTCACGTGGTTCTAAACAGAGTGCTAAACATCTCACTGTATGGACAAGCACTAACACATCACCCAAACATCTGAACCCTTGAACTGTTTGAGTTCCAATGCTAATTTCTAAGCTGTATGTAAATCTTTCCTTTAAAATAATTCCAGCAATCGACTTTTATAATTTAATACAAACGCTAATTAGTGAGTTAGAAGACTGATGTATGTCAAGCTGATGGGAAGAAGCTTATCTATTTTTTATCTATCATTCTTTTACTGCTTTATATTTACATTGTTATCCAAAAGTGTACTTTGAAAATAGAATATTCTGATGATCACTGTGCTATTATTATAGGAAGAGTTTAAGAAACTGTGACTTAGACAATAGCTCTACCCCTCCACATATCCTACCCCTGTCTCACCCAAACTGCCATAAGGCAGGAAAAATGCTGCACAACTACCTCAAACAATCCCTAAAGGCAGGAATTCCACGTACAAGTCTTTCTGGTTTTCTACTCTGCTAATCACTGCAAAAATTTAAAAGCCTGTTAAACCCTCCTGGCATCACTCACTGTCCAAGTGCACACTCTTATTCCATACTAGAAGTGAGGCCATTCATTTTCTTCCCACTCCATCCCAAAGCGGCTCAGATCCTCATTTAAGGCAGGAGGATATAAACAGGATATATTCTGCATGGCTTGTGTGTGATGAAGCCACAGGCTGCTTATCACCCAGGAGCCCCTCTGCCCACACCTTTAGAGCTACTGCAGAGCTCTGTACAAAGACCTACACCTATTAAATCAACCTAAATCTATTAAATCAACATAAAAGCAGGATTCAGGTTGACAAAGACATTTATGCCCATGTAAGACGCATTTCTATCATACTGGTGGAGTGTTCATTAAGTGTCACCTGCTTAATCAAACTTTTTGTCCAAAGTTTTCTTAGCTACACTGGTAAAATACTGCAGAAAGACCTATCTCTCTATATACATACACACATAAATATGTGCACACAGCCATGTATCAAAATACAACCACTGTCCAGAAAGAAATGCTCTAGGTGTCACATACTACCTTCTAAATTTCAGTTATTCCTCACTGAAGGTCATTTACCTGTCCAAAGCCACAGAAATGCTCTTCTGTGTTGGCTGCCATTAGGAAGCTAATGATGCTGCCTGGTAACACCACTTTCCAAATAAACCAACAGGGCAGCGTTTACCATGCAAGAATTTGACAACAGTGAGTTCTTAAGAAATTAGAATTTTACTCATGACACGTCACAGAACACCAGCTCCTAGGCACAGAGCTTTTCCATTTCCCTTACCCCAGCTTTCCAAAGGGTGTTTGGCTGTGGCATTGGGATCGCTGCAGCTTTGGAAGCACTGCATTCACTCCTGGGGGCAGTTAGGGGCTCTGACACCCACGGGCTCTGCCTGCAGCCCTGCTTAGTGCATTAGTAGCAATAACAGAAAGCCTTACCCTGCTGGGTCGGAGGTTCAACCGGCTGAGAGGCTGCCTGCAAGACTGGCTCAGAAGCAGAGGAGTCTCCCAGCACAGAGTTTAGAGAGTTCTCAACAGAGGCAGGGGTAGCTGCAGAGGGAGAAGGGAGAACACTAGGCTTGGATGAGGGAGTCGAGGCATTCGGGGAGTTGGGAGAAGGAGAAGCTTGAGGTCCAGAGAGTGACAGAGGTGGAAAGGAAGGCAGTGGGGGGGGAGGAGGTGGCAGAGGCGGCGTTGGACCTGAGGTAGAAGGTGAAGGAACCCGATAAGCCAGGTTTTCAGGAAGCCCGTTGGGAGCCGTGGGAGACGTGGACATTTGGGCCGCCAGATTGGAAGCCGACACTGGGAGGACAGGTCTCGGGCCCGTAGCTTTGCCTGGTGGGCTGCTTATCATTACTGGAGGAGACGGGGGCAGGGGGGCAAAACTGGGCGCGGACCAGGCAACGGGCTTGGTGTTGGGAGGCAGAGTCGCCGCGGCACTGACGGGAGAAGGGGGCCGAGAACTTTTGTTCAGCGGACGTGGAACCGTAGCGTAATGGGGGAGAACGGGGTGGAAAGCTGAGCCTAAGGATGTAGCAAAACGTGATGCAGAGTGCCTTAGAGGCGGTGTAGGGGGAGTGGAGGTCGGTGGTGCAGAAGTCACTACAGCATACTCCGGTGTGGCCTCTGCCATTGGTGCTGAGACTGCTTTTGCATATGATGGAGGAGGTGCTGAAGGAGGCTGGCAACTGGAGTAGTCAGGAAGTGGAGTGCTATACGGGGAGTTGTCGAAAGATGGAGCTGGACAGAAGATGGAAAGCAGCAGCAAAGGCAGGATAAAAAAAGGAGAAAGAGAAAAAGGGAGCTAATGAAGCAACAAAACCAGCATTCAAACAAAATGTAAAAATGTAGACTACAGTTAGTACCAGAGGATTAGGCACAAGTGAAAATACTGTTAGGAAAGTTTTACATATTATCAACGGCTGCTTTTAAATTTTACCAACTCTTTTTGTGCCAACATTTGAATTTGCAAGTACACTCTAGAGAAGGTTTTCTCAAATCCCATCTGTGAGATGGATTAGATATAGGGTTGAGCAATCAGTCTTTTACCAGCTTTTATCTTCCTGTTTGGTTGCAAACTGCAAGCAAGTGTAGTGATCTTAACATTTGTTTCAACTCCACTAATAAAACTCTTACCACAGGCAGCAAGTGTCATCTCTCTATTCCCCAGAAAAAGCTCCATAGCAAATATTGAAAGTACTGGGAATAAAACTATCAATAAAATCCTCTGCTCTAAAATGACTTACACAGTATTCCTTGACTTTCACCATGAGCTGACTTATGTAAATTGAGTTTGAGACTGAAGAACAACCAAGCACTTGACTAATGTTCCATTATATTACCAAAATGAGAAAGCTTTCAGTTATCACTGGATACATTTCCGCAGGCAGTGCATTATCTTATCTACAAATACATACAACACAATTCACTGAAATGTTACCACAATGATAAATTAAGCAAGACTTCACACTGAAAAGCCTTTCTCACACTATTACTTTGCCTTTTATAGGAACATACCTTCTATGTTAACACATTCAACCTGATACCTTTAGGGCTTTTTTCCAACTTATGCAATGACAATACATTTGTTGAATAGAGCAAACCATGATAAGGTATTTAGAAAGTTTAACTCATTACACTTTAACCAATGTTGGAGGTGCCCAAAATGATTCAAGTTCTTCCATGTAATCAGAGTATGGCAACGGAGTGAGCAAATAGAGCAAAAAAATTTATTTCAGAATTAATGGAAAATTATGATAGGAAAGTCAAAGCTCTTGGACTTCTTGCCATAAAAAAGGGGAAGGAATTCCAGCAAAACAAAGCCTGAAACACTGACTGTTGTTACACAACTGTACTCACTGCCCTTTGCTGGCTCTCCCACACTCCATCACCCAAACACATAAACAGCAGTCTGACGGTTGAACACGCTCGCGTTTTAAAATTCTTACCAGCATTTGAAATTCTTCTCTCTCTTTCCCATTCCAACTGTTCCCTTTCCAACTGTTCTTGCCGTTCTCTTTCTTGCCTCTCCCGTTCAAGCCGTTCAAGTCTCTCCCGGTCCTGCCTCTCCTTCTCTTGTCTCTCCCTTTCCAGGCGCTCTTGCCGCTCCCTTTCCTGCCGTTCTCTCTCCAGCTGCTCCTGCTCCAGGCGCTCTCTTTCCAGTCTTTCCCTTTCTAACCTCTCTCTCTCCAGCCTCTCCCGTTCCATTCGTTCACGATCCAGCCTCTCCCGTTCCAGCTCCTTCTGCCTCTGTTGCTCTTGCAACTGTCTACAAGCAAGTGAGAAAAGGAGAGAGACTTAGCTGCGAGGTGAAAACCAAAAACATCAAGCAACTGTCAAAAGGACAAGGAGATAAACTGATGGACAATCTTGGCAGCAGCGAGAACAAAAGCACAGCATTTGTACCTGCGCGGAAGGCTTCATTCTGACATGTCGTTTTCCTGAGCTGGATAATAGTTTTATTATGTTTACAGTAAAAAGAATTACAGATCCAATTTCCTCAACTAACTGAACATTCTGAGAGACAGCCTTCAAGAGGTAAGAATGGAAAGCTGATGCTGCTAATTTACTAACTGATACAATCTTCCCAGTTTGGGATATGGAGTTACATTTGTTCTTTGCATGGTATTTTATACTTGAAGCACTGAATAGAAGTACAGTGAAATAGCAGTAACACAAATACTCATTATTTAAAAAAAAAAAAAAAACCAAAACAACACCCCCAAATAAATTATGGTTTTTGGATTAACTAATCAGGCAGAATTTATCCAAATTTTACAGAAGCATCAAAATGCACGTGTCCATCTCCACTTGCATAGTAACATGCACACACAGCTGAGCTGGCAACAACATGGGAACACCCTGAAGGCACAGGAAAACTGGACATGGTCAAAAAAACCCAGGGTGCAGCAGCCAAGGAAACACTGCAGGGAGCTGGCAAGGTTTCCAGCCCATGGGAGTCTTTGCAAAGCAAAGCAGAGAGGGGGAAGACGTGAAGAGGAGGAAAACAAGTAAAAGCCAGGCAGTGGAAATATCCTAAGGGTAAGAAGAAAGTGTGCAAAATTCTCTGCCAAAGCCACTAGGTTGGCTGAAAAGACTTTC
>VXAC01002383.1:459302-516049 GCA_013399225.1 Rhipidura dahli
CGGCCAGTGTGGGGGGGGGGGGGGGGGGGGCGGTAAACAGTGGGAAAAGCTATATACCACCTTTTTGTTCCTTTCTTCTCAACTTGTTTTACATTTTCTTTAGGGTTTTTTAGGGCTTTTAAAAAGATATATATTTTAAATAAAATACAGCTTTTTGATTTTCAAAGCTTTTTCATCTCTTGGGGATAACTCACTGCTAAAATAAAAATTAGGCACATCTTCCTCCCAGCTGTGGCCAGTATATTCCTGTCAGTATGTAACACTGAAAATGTTGCTAGTTGTTGTTCTGCATTTGAATTCTTGTTTCTAAAAACAATCGTGACAGTTAGAAAGAAAATCTTGTCTATGAAGCACAGTGCCAGTTTTACTGCCATGTTTCAGACCCAAACTGATGACAGCTTCTCAACAAATAAAAAGCACAGTCAGCTCTTAACTATAAAGCAGAGAGGAGACCTGAATTTTGATACCTCAAGCTACCAGATGTGTATTTTCTATATTATGCCACTGGGCAATTTAATTTGGACAGTCCTTGGCAATACTATGTGCGTAGAGTCATAAGGACTGCATTCTGAGAAGGAACTTCAGCTGTTTCCCTCCTTTTCATGCCCAGAAACCACCAGCATAACTGCAAACTCCAGCCCATGAACTACTGTTACTGAGGTCCATCCGTTTTTCAGACCAGTGTTTTTCCTTTAGAAACAAACAAATAAACAAATTATAAATATTGAAATTTCGTAATCGCTTTAACCAAATGAGTTCCAGTTATGCACAACAAAAGGACTTTTTTCACTACTCAACTCATTACCCATCAGAAGCAAAGAATCAGTTCTGCTCCTCTACCAGTTCTTCCCTCAGCCATATAACAAAGCTGTAAGAGCAGTCACTATGAAATTAGAGCTGCAACTCAGCTTGTTAAATGCCTGATTTTTAGCCTCTCAAGTCCACTAAAAACTATAGTGATTGACCATACATATTTGGAACCAATAGATTTCTAGAAATATTAAGAAAATACAATATAAACCACAGAAATGTAAGCTCCAAAAGGTATTAAAAGTATTTTTGATGTTACATTTTTGCTTGTGCTGTACTGTACAAAACTAATTTTACTATGTGCTCTTTTTTCCCCCCAGATGAAATCTATGATTAGAGGAAAAGAGGGCTTTCATCAAGGCTAACTTCAGCTTGGTCATATTTTAATTTTTTTTTTTTTTTTGGAAAGTAGAGGTGGATGCACATGTTTGTATCTAAAAGGCTGTCCAGAGCAGAAGACAACACTGACAGACTCCAAAGCAGCTTTGTTTATTTTCGTCATTCTTTTGCATTCATTTGCCAGAAGGGAGCATATTCTACCTAGAAATGCACACTCTGTTCATCCTAAAACTAAAATGGAGAAATGGCATTTGGGATCATAAACATTTCACGTTATATTTAGTTTATAATACTGGAAGGTATCAATTCCCTGGGTTTAACAACACATCAAGCAACTGCCAGAAAATTTCTTTTGCTTAAGTTCTTCATTTCTTTACAGAAATAGAAGCTCAATATAGGTCACTCCTCACACAAGGGCAGCATTGCCAAGGCTGTTTTGCAATAAGCCATAGCAAGAGCTCTGCCATTTCATATTTTCATAAGCAACCTGGAAAAGAAACAGCAAGGTGTTCCTCATAAAGCTCCTTAGTAATGTTAAGTTATTTAGGATAACAAGGATGATGGCTGATTAGGAAGAACTACTGATGGATCTTCTAATTCCACCTAACCTGGAAATAAAACTGGCAAATAAAGCTCAGCTGAAGTGAAGCAAGGGAGAGAGAAGGAAATAATCTGCTAAATTCATACACAAAGTGCTGGACTTTGAGTTGCCTGTTGACTCAGAGGTGGGATATTAGGGTTACAACAGGCAGTTCTGCAACAACATCCATTCACTGATGTTTTCTGTTCCAAAACATCAACCAGATGCTACACATCAAGAAAGGATTACAGAGCAGCACAGAAACAGCACCATCCTGCCTCACAGTCCCTGCATCCCTGCTGCCACCTCAAATCAGGGAGAACAGCAGAACTGGAAAGATTCCAAGAGCAACAACACTGTGATCAAATGTACCAAACACCTGCCACTTTAAAATGGTTTTAAAAGCTGGAATTCTGCATTCTGGGAAAGACAGCTGGAGCTGTACAAAATCCTCAGTGCTGAGGACACCCCTTTACAACCAAGGCACCTAATGAGAGCAAAGCTCAAAACAAAAGAGCACCTCTGCACATCAGGCACATGAGCTATGGAACTCCTTGCCAGGGTGATTCAAAGAAAGAGTAGGAAAAAGTCCACAGGAAAAGAAAACCAAAAAAAACCCAAAAACACATGGGAAATAATTTAAAAAACAGAAATAGCAT
This sequence comes from Rhipidura dahli, assembly GCA_013399225.1. NCBI lineage: Eukaryota > Metazoa > Chordata > Aves > Passeriformes > Rhipiduridae > Rhipidura > Rhipidura dahli. Next base: position 461,691 of record VXAC01002383.1, read on the forward strand.
GATGCAGAAGCTGTTGAACCAAGAGATGCCCAGAGGATGGGAAAGCAGCAGAGGGAAGTATTCCAGGTGTTCGGCCTGGCCCAGAAGGGTTTGTGTCATAAATAAAAAAAGGCATCTAAGTGTTCAAACTTCATCTGAAGCAAAAACCCTTTCAACTGGCAATGAACATTATCAAACTGTGTTGGCTACCTAATAAGATCTAGATGAAAAACAGTGAGAACCATTTTCATCCACAAAGGACCTGAATGAGAAAGTACTCATTACTTTGTAAATATTGAGCTTCTTAGCATTTAACATTTCCCTTTTTCATAGAAGAATCCTAATTTTCCATTTCTTCAGGAAATAAAAGGAAAAAAACCCAGAATTTCTTGGCAGTAACAAAGTTAAGCACTTTGCTTACAATACAAATGCTCTACCAAGAGAGGGCAGCAAAATACCTTGCAAACATATCTTATACATATGAGATTAAATACACCATTGTTGAGAATAATTTCTCATTATATGTCACTGAAGCATCCCTTTGTCAACAAAGAAAAAAAAGAAACAAAAAAAAAAAAACAACAACAAAAAAATTAAAATCCACACCTCACTAGATTTCTACTGTCTTTTTAACAATTTTAATAAATGTTTTGAATAGCAAACCAAAAGGTGCACAAGTCAGGAGATCAGTATGCCAGTAATGCAATCAAGTTGCTTTAACACAATTTAAGAATTCCATAAACTACACACTCCATCTTAGCAAGTGTTACAGTGGGAAAAAAAGGGGTAAGCTACAGTGGGTAGCTTAAAAAGATTAAAACCACATTTGATTATTTAAAAAAAAAAAAGGCATTAAATCCCTCTGGTTTTATTTAGTTAGCAATAGATAGTATAATTTTATTTTAAAATTCTGTCAGAGATCGAAATTATATTAGACAAAAGCATTAGTAGATTAAGGAGAGTCATCACACATCAATTAAAGTACATCTGAATGTCAAGACTGGGAGTTTAAGAAGCCTGTGAAAGCAATACCTGAAAATCTTTCAGCCTTGGAAAGCACATCTGGCTACCAGGACAACTTCAGAAAAAGCTGAAGAGGAACTCAAAATGCCCCAGAAAGCCATCTTATAGTGAAATGCTCATTATGCAAAGGCAATGTGATTATTCTAACTGTTTTAGAAGTGTGAATTACTGAATCTAAGAGCTAATTTTCATTAAATAGCTGAGACTGCTGTAAAACTGTACTTGTCAGTCACACACAAGGTACCTTTACTCATGTTTAGATGCAGAGTCAACTTCAGAATCTCAAAAGATCTGCCAAGAGCTTTACCACAGAGACTATTCATGGCACTTTTCTCTGTGGATTTTAATTAGCTTCCTGTCAAAAGCATTTTGGGAAACTTCAATTCGGGGTCTTTCTGGGGAGGCTCTTGGTTTTTAGTGGTTTGGGTTTTTTTGTTTGGTTTGTTTTTTGTGGTGTTTTTTTTTTTTTTTTTTGTGGTGGTGCTTTTAAATTAGCTTACTTACTAATACTGCATCAGCTTTTAAAATTATTTCCCCTCTTGCCCTTATACTTTTGTCCAGTTAAGGAGATAGTGGGAAATACTGTCTGAGGATAAAGAAAGAATCATATTTACAATACTAACTTGTGACTTAATATGAGCATTAATCCTGCAGTTCTTTGGGCAGCCAAGCAGCAGAAGCACAACTACATTCTTGAAATAACACATGGAGAAAAAAAAATGCAAGGAGCAGGATTAAGCACACACTGTTGCACCCCGCTGAAAAAAAATCCCCCCACATTCTGGGATGGTGAAAAATGTTTAGAATGTCTCCTACATGACAACTGCAAAACAGAATTGCAGTAAATTTACTTACCCAGGTACACACAAAGCCTTCCTGGCTTGCTCTTGGTCATAAAGAGGAATAACAATTAAGAAGTCCTGCTGTCTCAGCTTCTGTTATTCCATGAAATGAGCCAACACCACATGCACACTGAGATCCCTTTCCATTTAGCAAGTGGCACCACTTCATTCAAAACCCAGTGAGTGTGATGGGTAACTAGGAGGCTATCTCAAATTAATACTGTCCATTGGTTTTTGATCTGTATTGGGGAGGCAGAAGGGAACAGGTGGAGTTTTTAACTTCTGCTCCTGAAGGTGAATGACAGAGACCCTCCTGTCCTTTTGCTAAAGACCTCAACATAGTCAATCAAAAGAATGGAGTCCTCAGTTAATTCTCTTAAAATACATTACTACACAGGTTGAAGAGAAGACAAAGATCTCAACTAGATTAAGAAACTTCACTGTTTACTGGTAAAACAACATTCTGTTTCAGAGCAGACTTAATAGCCAGAGGGAAACTGTCCTTTTCTGGGACACTTTTCACATCTAAGCCTCCACATCTTGGTCACCTGCAGCAGTTACTGTATTTGTGGAAAGACTCCTTCCACCACAGCAAAGATGCCTTGAAACATGCAGAAACTCCCATTGTGTCAAAACCCAGAGCTTCTGTCACAAGGGCACCAAGAGAACAAAAAAAACTCTGCAAGTAACAAATCCAGAGCTGAAACAGTTTGCAAAAGCCAAGAGCTGCCTGCTCTGGCAGGTCACCTTGTTTCCCCAAGTGGAAGTTGTGCTGTACATTCACATAAATCTTCAGGATTCTAACACTAGCTTGCTTTGCTCTTGGCTGTGAGATCAAGCCATTAAATTTTTTCCTAAAAAGATGACAGGAAACTGCACTGAGAAGCCCATATATCAACCTGAATAACAGAGTTCAGCCACGAACCTGGAAGGCTTCTTGTCACAAAGCCAGATACATTAAAAACAGAGGTATTTCCATGAACAGTACAAAGGCATCTTTGTATCACATCCAAATTCGGCAGGCACTGAGCTGAGAGACATTCCAAGATGAACAGAAACTTGTTTAGAGTATTTAATTTTAAAACTCACTGTAGAAAACAAAGATCCAAGACAAAGCCTACAGAAAACAAAATATCTCAAGGAACAGACCTGACTGAAGCAATTGCTACATTGAATGAAGAGGTCAGCTGCAGGCAGATAATACATAATATTTGACAGCTGTTGGTTGTCATTTACGAACACACCAATTTCGTATTTCATTCTTTCTTGGCAGAAAAACTGTGTGTCAAAGCAGGGCATCAAATCACTCAGAAAGATCAATACAAATACTATCCCTGTTTTGTCTGCTTAAAGATACAACAAGGAGAATGGAGGAGAAAAAAAATATTTCATTAATGTGTATTGAAAGATGACACCAAAAGCCATCACTTGAGTCATTAAAAAACAATTAAAAATCATAAAACTGAGGAGAGATTTCCTGTGTCCCACATGGAGTTTTTTCCTTTTTTTTTTTTTGAAAAACAGCTTCTTGCTTGTGCTGTTACTTTTTCTAAAATAACAAGGTGTGGCAGAAGAGAGACACAAGGATGACACCCAGAAGGTAACATGAAGGTTGCCAGAGTATTGCTGGCTTAAAACATTGCAGTAATATTCAGCACCTACTGTTCTGAAAGTTACCATTAAGACATTCTGTACAAGAAACCAAATGTGGTTATAAGGAAGTATTCAACAGTGCATGCATCTTTCTTTCTGTGCTTCACTGGGTTTTTTTTAAAGGTTTATAAACTAGAAATCTAGGAATAACTCTGCTGAAGTTGTAAAAGCAAATGTATTGTATCAGCTACCATCAAACATGGGCTCATCAATCCAAACCAACTGAGTTGTTCAACCTGGAGTCTCAGTGCAGCCAGGCTTTGGGGGCTGCTCCGAGCTCCTCTAACCCTGTTGGAGCAAGGAACAAGACAGCAATGTTTTGAGTTCTATTCTCAAAGGCTGTTAGCCCCAGCATGTGGGCACAGATAGCATTATCTAATCCAACAGTCACTACTTACTAGAATACATCTCACATGATGGTTCTCCTCCTCCCACCACTGAGTCACTGCAACAAACAGAGCAGCTGGCTGCAAACAGGCTGCACAATGTCTGGCTGAGCCACAGGCACCAGCACCAGATGCAGGCTGACCTCAGCTCCATCTGAAGCACGTTGTCCTCCACAGAAGAGCGGCCACCTTGCGATCACCAGGATCTGCACGCGCTCTCTGGACATCCACAGAAGTGGATGCAGACATAGCTGACCTACTTGATCACTGCTGAAACTGTTTATGGGGCAAAAAAAAGTGCTCTGACATGTTATTTTGAACTTAGCTCCTTGCTTGATTTTCAAAAGTTTAATCCTCTGATCATCTTCTGCACAAGTTCAAGAAAGTGTGTCTGTTATGGCCCTTCCAATCTGCAGGAACTTATCTGAATAATCAAATGGAGTATAGGCATTAAACTTGCTCTTCCATCTTTAATATTAAATATTTATTCACCACTCCAAAATTCAGCATTTACCACAGAGCTCACTCTCCTGTATGGTCACGCAAACCTACTGAATACATATCTCAGTGCTTACACATGATGTACCATGGAATGAACACACACCACCCCCCAAATTTCATAATTCATGTACAAAGAGAAAATACATCCGCAGCTTGCAAATTTCCAATCTGTATTGCCATCAAACACAAGCAGCCTCCAGAGACTGAGACTCTTCATAAATAAAAAGTACACGGATGCACCAATAACAGAAGCTCAGCAGAAGTGATCAATATTTAACCTCTTTGCATCTTCCTAAGCAATCTCAGCTGCATAAACTTCACTTTGCATTACCTAAACTAAACTCCCGCTCTAAAGCTCTTACCAAGTTTGCTTTATTTTCTGTCAAGTGCTAGACAGTCAGGACAGTTTCTACCTGAGCATAATGCACATGGTGTCAGAGAAACCCAGACAAGAGCCAGTCAGCTTGGTACAATGAGCAAGAAACAGGGACTCAGAAGATCTGCCACGCCTGACTGCTGAAGGGCAGAGGTTTGTGAAGTGAGTTTATGTAGATGCTCTGGAACTGACAATTACTGCCAGCCTGAACAGTGCTGTGGACCTTTGGTTCTTTAAGCAGCAGTGAGAGGTGAGACTGTTTGAAAATATGGTTTGTTTGGTTTTTAAAAAAAATTTGTATCAAATACTCTACAGTTAATTTAATGCAAAACTACATAAGTGTGTCACTGACTACATGCATCCTGATTTTGAAACACTGCACAAATCTAGATCCTTACAGCTACTTCCAATGATTAGGCAGCTTTTTCTTGATCAGTCACCATTGCATGTAACACTTCCAAGGTCCATCTGATTTTCCCTGTACACTAGTATGGTCTTCAGGTTGGTGGGTTTTCCCCTCTAAAAACAGGACACCTACTATGAACTCTCATTCTATCCTGCTCATCAAAGTCTGCAATATCATCCAACTCCTCCTGTTCTCCTTCATTCTCATGTATCTCAACTCACATCAGCAGCAAGGACTTGCTTTGTTCAGCAAAACACCAAAACAGATTTGATTTTTCCTGGTCCCATTGATGCACTGATGTCTGTTCTCGTGCTCCTTACACCTCCACAGCAATCTTCCTCTCTTCCACATTAACTAGGAGATTCCCTCTTGGTATCTGGCAAATGCTTTACCAATGCCCTGGAATAGCCTTTCTGCTTTTGCAAAGAAAATATTAGCTGGGTCCAGTTTACTGTCCTATGTTTTGTCTGTTACCAAAGTCAAACTAACAGGCTTTCATTTCCTTGATCAAAAGGGATTTAAGATTTAAGAAGAAGCTTTTATGTTATAAGCTAAAAATGCATTAGCTGGAAGTAATGAGAACTAGGTTTTATCAGTCAAGCAAAATTTAGTAGCCTGCCACCACAATAAAGACATGGAGAGACAACTACAACCCTGAAATGTACTAGATAGAGGAATTCTAATAGACTAAGGGATCTATTAATGCTCTTGCATCAAACCTCATTAAGCCTAATTTTCCTCATCTCCATCTTTTTAATATATTATCTAAAACTAACAGAACACAAACTTCCTGGCAGAAGCTAGATTACAAAAAGACACCTGTACTCATGGAAATTTAGAAGAAAGAAGAAACTCAGCAGTAGAAGAACCTTTCCTTGTCAAAAAGAAAAAAAAAAAAAAAAAGGGAAAAAATACCCCTTATCTTAGGCATTACAAATTCTTTTGATTTCATCTAAAGGAAGTCTCTGGGATGCAAACTCCATGCAAATTGTGCAACATGCAGTTACATACAATATAATCATATAACTGGTTGTACTGACCACTCGAACCCTAAACCAAAAGGCCAGTTCATGTTCAAACTCACAGAGTTATTAGATATTGATATAATCTAATCAATCCATATGCCTTTTAAATAAATCCCACATCCTTGAAAGAAGCTGTTGGATAAATGGCACAATTTCAGAAGCAAAGGCAAACTGGACATCTGGCCACTAACCAGGGAAAGGTGACAGGCTATGGGAAATCAGTAGAAACACGGCTACCAGGGACACAAAGCCATGGGCAAACTTTCACTCCTTTAAATAACTACAGCTAAATTGATACTGAATTGTGGGGCTCGAGTTTTTTCTTTTAGTATTTCCACACATTGTCAATAAGTACTAATTTACAGGGGGAAAGGATTTTACTGTAGTTAAAAAATAAGATTAGCAAAATTCAGAAAAAAATCGTTTAAATCTGTCAAATAAACATCTTGCCTTTGAGTCTATCAGTAAATAAGAAACTGTTCCCCTTGTCAGCCTCTGAGTTTTAGTCTTGCACTAAAACTAAGAATCCTTCCACGAGGTGTTATGAAAACCACACCATATCACGGGCACACCCCTCATTTTCTTCAACAGTATCATCACAAACCAAACTAAACCTGCAAGTAAACTTCAAGCATTTAACAATTACAACCCCCCACGCTAATATTCTGCTGTTGCACTGTGCAGACTTGTAACGTTTCCGAGTACTTACGAAAGAATTCGGTCCAGTTTTGGTCCATGACGTCCCTGAGGGACAGAGGGGGGCTTGTACACCCTCATCATCCCTCACTATCTGTACAGTTCCTCTGCTCCTGGAGCTCCTGCTCTCTTTATTTATGAAGCGGGGACCGTTTTGAAGTTATTTATAAACATTAACTCATTAAATTCCCAAGTGTCATCTTAGCTACCCACCCGGTGACTCATACTCCTGACAATATATTTACCGCAGCTGGGAGAGAAGGTAAATTTACACGCACGAGTAGCACCCACAGGCACGCCGTGAACTAAGCTTGTATTTTAAAATGGTCTTTGACATTAGGTAAGTCTGAAGTTATTAACAAATACGTGTGTCAACTGAAGCTGGCTCATTATCAATCAGCGGAATTTAGAAACGCTGCCTGGCCACCACTCTGACAAAATGAAAAATGACCCACAGAACAAAATATCCCCTCGGTTTTGAGGATCAAAAATGGAAGCTGGAGTTTTAAAGCTTCTTATTACTGTACTTCAGTGAGAGCAAGTTAGGGGAAATCAGAGCTAGCTTCAAGTACTCCCTGAGAGGGAAAGCACATACCATGTGCTAAGGTTTCTTAAAAGGCAATAACAAAGTTATCAATTCACCAGAAAAAATTAATGCATCACACCTTATGTGTAACCTTGGCCTCATAAAAACCTCAGTGTTTCAGGTGGCACATCTGGTCCCAGCAGCTTTAGAAATTGTTATCACTGTACAGTAAGCAATACAAATATTCAAGTAAGAAGATCTGCAGCAAAATAAACGAAGTAGTGTTACTACTTTAGCACTTTTACCCAAAATGTAAGGCATCTAAATCCTTTCTAAAATAGAGAAAAATCTCTGAACCAAAATAATGTACTTCTGCTGGCAATAATCTAATTTCATTCTTCAGTTCCCAATTTTCCCAAGATTCCTGAACACTGGTTATAAAAGCAAAGGAAAACATCAGATCTGTTGAAGAGCTCTCTTTATTATGCCACTCTTCACTGGTCAGTCCTTTGGCAAAATATTTCTGCAGAAATGTTTCTATTTCTGCCTAGGAAAACCCTGAAGCTACAAGCCACATAATTTAACTTTGAAATTAGTCCTTCTTTGAGCAGAGGGTTGGACTAGACCTTCACAGGGTCCCTTTTTCAACTTTAATTTTCATGCAAGCAGGCATTTTTCTCCAGCTTAGAATAATTTTAAAAATGTTCTCCTGCACTTAACATGGGAGTGAGTTACACACCACTAAATCTAGGTACACCTAAGAGGAGGGATGTGACACCAAAACTCAAAGACAACTATTATCAGGCCACATTTTAAAGAAAACCCCCACCCAAAAGACACACATTTCACGAGCCATAGACTTGGCAAAGCCTTTCTCCTGATCCATCACAAACCCCATGTTCCTTCCCACGCAGTAACATTTATTCCCATTTCCTGCATTCCCTGTAGTCTCACTGCTCCCCACAGGATCCGAGTCTGCCCACACTGCCTTTACCCTTTACTGAGATTGGAAATGTCACTTGGAGATAAGTTAAAAGTAATATATATTTAAAACCTTTTCTCCCCAACTATTTACTACTCTCTACATTATGGTAGTAAGTCTTGTTCCTACAGTCTGAAAGCTGCAAGGCAGCTACTACGGAGGAGAAGTTCTAGCTTGGAGTTAACTGAACTTTATTATAACCATGTAGTTGCAGGAGTAATGAGACTGAAGAAGCATTTGTGAAATGTTTTAACAAAATTACACATTCTTCTAAAGCTTAATGACACAACAGCAATAATCTTTCCACAGACAATCTGTCTAGCAGCATGAGTAAACACCCATCCCAGTGCTCCATCCTTCGTTCAGGGAAAAACAAACCAAACCCAGGACCAGACTTCAAAGAGGACATTACATTAAATGGAAACAAGTAGAGCACACTGATCAAAAAAGCAAAGCCACAGAATGCCATCTGATAGGATGTCCTTCACATACCAAAAATTTCAAGAGACTTTCAGGGCTCTTAATATAGGGCAGCACTTTTTTTCTGAGGAGATGCCTATCTACAACACTTCTCTGAAAGGTATTTCAGCATCATACATTTCAAATAATGCAGCCTTCTAAAGGAACAGACAGGAAATAAAAATACTAAAAGCCACTAATGTAGGACAGAAAAAATATCAAAAGAAAAAAGGCTTTTTAAAAGTCTATCAAAAGAAGAGACATAAAAGACTTCTAACCATGACAGCAAACTTGCACATAAACACATCAAACAGACAAATTTGTAATGAGCTTTCTGCTATTTGTTTTTAAAGAAGGTAACTTTCAGATAAAGTGATTCCTGCTCAGATTCAAGAACACACAGAAGAAAAGAGACAGACAAGTATGACCAATTTTGATGTCAACCCTTTGTTCAACATATATAGCTAGTTTATCAAATGAATTATTCCCAAATTAACAATCTGGTTCTGCTCACCTTTTCATAAACAAACTATATGCTGAATAGCAAAACACAAAAAACCTGAGTGCTAATTAGAGCCAAAATGTTTAAGCACTCTTCCAGTTACCACAAAAGGCTATTAGGTGCATTTACACCATCAGTCTGGAGCACCTCCCATTTATTCAAGGCTCCTGTTCCCTGTATCTGTTCTGCATGTGACCTAAATCGCTCCCAGCATCCCTTCAGGAAGGGAACAGCTAATCTCCTGGGAGTATTTTGATGGTAAAATAATCCAGGATTGCACCACAGGCACAGTGCTTGGGACAGCCCAAGGTCTTCCTGTTTTCACTCAGCCCAGTGTGACAGCACTGTCCTACGGGACTTTGCCATTTCACACACCCATAACCCAGACACTCACCCTACAGCACCACCCCACATTGCCACAAAACAAAAGTGGGAGTGTGGCAACCACAAAGTTTCCTAGAAACTGGGCACTTCACCAGTACATAATGATTATTAAAAGGAATGGAAAAAAAACCCCATGAGTTTGAAATGCAATGGGTCTGAAAAATATCCTGCAGTGATAGAAATTGAATGGAACAGCTCAGCTTGGAGGAAGCACCAAGTGGTCAGGGGAACACAGACCAGTCACTGAGGGCAGCACAGATACAACCAGCACTGGTCCAGCTGAAAGTTAAACTGCTAAAGGCTCCATAAACTTTACACTAAAAGTAGAAAATTATGGTTTTTTGCTAAAGAATACATTGTAAAAGCAAACAAGACTTCCAATAGAATGTTCTGATCTAGTACATCCACATTCAGGACAAAAACCCTGTCACTGGTGATGACTCAATTCTCTGCTTCTAAGACTTCCTTCCTCGCTCACTGCTTTTTTCAGTGTCAAAAACTGAACATGCAACAGGCACTAGAAAATTAATTAGCCTGGTTGCAAATGACAGCAGTGAAATCTCCCAAAGCTTCCCCTCTGATCTTCAACTCTTTCCTGACAGGCCAATTCCAATTGCATTGTCTGAATGGGTCGAGAGTACAAACAGGGGATCCAGCTACAAAGTTTTTACAGAACTGCACCAATGAAAACTGTGCACACACAAATACTGCCCTCATGCAGGAAAGCAGTCCTAAGTCCTTGACATTTATTTTCTCATCATTCAAGGAGTTAACACTTCCTTGAAATGAACAGCTGTTCACTTTTCATACCATACCTTCTCTGGATTTCCATTTCTTCTTGTGATGGACCATTTTGTACTTGAGAGGGAAGCTGTGAATTCTGTCGAGGCAATGTAGGACCTAAGAGCAAAGACAGATCATAAATTAATGGTTTGAATTGTTACCACGCAAAAAAAAGCACAAAATCAAGGAAAAAGGCCAGCCATCACACAACATTGTAAGAACTGCTCACTTCTGCTTTATAAGCCAAACAAGCTCAACAACATAATGCAGCAAATCAAAACTGCAACCCCACGCATGTACAATGTTACCTCACACACCTGTGGAATGAATTATTTCACATGGATGGAAAGGTTTCACAGAAATGCAAAACAAACTTTATATATGATGGAATTTGACAAAAGCTTTGAAAAGCACTCCAAGTCTGTTTTTCTTTAAACAATGAAGTCCTCTTGGAGGAACAAGAAAGGCTCAAAAAATTAAAACACTCACCTAAATAGAACACTGGAAAAGGGGGAGAAAAAAGAAAAAGGAATAAAACAAAAGAACACGAGAAAAACCATCAGAACCTTATCACCACACTGAGAGAAGGAAGATAAAGCATGTTTCTACAGGTCACACGAAAATTTATTCAGGTTTCAGCTCATTAGCTTGGATTGGAGACTTTTTTTGGATAGGATAGGTAAGCATTATCTCCAAAGGAATGGGGGACATATAACAAATGTACAAACTGTGAATTCTGCTAAGCCCAAGAAATGCAAAAGGGAAGGTTATGCAAAATCATCTTCAGCCTTTACTAATGGGCAGCTCTGAACCATACAACTTTCAAGTAATTGTATACACAAGATCTGTATTCTAGAAACAAAAAAGCTTTACCATTTTAATCACAAATGTACTTACAGCACAAAACTGTAAAAAGAAGTGCAGAATGAAGAAGTGTGGAATGAAATACAAGAGACCGTCAATGAATTGTTGCTATCAAAACAGGCAGGATAATCCAGGAAATTATTTAGACTATAGCTATGCTCAAGATTATGGAATTTATAAAAAAAAGAATTAGAATACATTCAAATTTCAAGTTTTGAAAACATCCCAGAGCAAAGCAGTAATTTCTCACTGATATTCCATCAAACTAGTTAGAGTGACAGAGTTGTAATGAGATCTTCCCTATCGCAAACATCAAAATGCACAACTTCTTCCCATCTGAACTTGTGAAAGTCACCCAAACTGATAAAAAGACCATATGTGATACAGTGACACATCAAGGACAGGCAATTTGCTTTAGACACAGCAAACAAGTGCCCTGTTTAAAAGCCACAAAAAAAGGTTCATTTCCTCAGAACACCACACTATTGTGTCCACTGTGGATTTTAACCATGAAAATTATGGAAGTGTACACTATGTATGTACCCTAGAATTACACAAAGCAATGGAACCTAATTCTGGAAGACAGAAGCAGGCAGTGCACTACAGAAGTGGTGTCTTCCTTAGTTATTCTTTTAGCAAGCATTAGGCCCTTATACCTAAGGCCCTGATGCTTGCTTGGGATGTACTATATTTTTGCTTGAAGTATCTCCCAAGAGACACCTACAGGTATAAACCTATAGCACTTAGAATGCAAAATACTTAACTGCAGTGAACGATAAATTAATAATTAAATTAGCATTAAGTAGCAACATCTGCCACACGGCTCATCTGGAAAACTTTCCAGCTTTAAAATTTCTGTAAGACCCACGTCCTCCTCTCCCCTGTGTGACAGGTGGAAGGCTTTAATGCCCACCAAGCCATGACTGCAGCTCCCAGGCAGCTGGGCTATTTGCTGCCTGCACCAGGCTGCAGCCTTTCATGGACTTAGACAAGCAGCAACAATCCAGCAGCAGCTAAAGGTGCTGTAAACACCACCACTGCTGCCTGCCGTGCCCAAGGGAACACTTGGAGCAAGGCAAGGCTCACAGCTTGAGCTGCAAACTGCAGGCAACACTTTAAGTATCAGACAGGTGATGGAATTCCCATCCTATTCCTCAGAATGAAACGAGAGACGTAAAAATTAATAATGAAGAACAAAAATAAAAAGAAGTGGTCACAACGTGTCCATATACCAACCAGAACTATTTTGTACTGAAAATGCAGTAGAAATGGGAAGTTCAAGCTTCCACCCATTTAATCTTTCAGAGTAAGTTGTTTTGAAGAAGGTATTATGCTGCAGTAGCTGGATGCAGACCACCACTCTCCAACCCTTCTACCATAGTCCTTCTTCAGCCAACACCTCCAGACAGCAAACACTGAGCTTCACCTGCACTGGATATGAGAAAACCTGTTCTTGTAGCCTCAAACTTAGTTCCAGAGCACTGTCCTTCAGAAAACCACATTATCCATCAATTCTGCAGAAGGCAAGCATCAGCAGGCCAAATCAGCTTTAACTCGGCCAGCCTACTCCAGTGATGGGCTTCTTTCACAGGAAGACAGAAGAAAATCACCTGCTGGCCATTAACCTGGTGGTTCCAGTATTAATTCTACATTTTTGCCTCAAAGAACTGCAACCTGAGTATACTATACTACTGAGGCTTTCAAGAAAGCAAAGTCCAGCTACCAAGGCCCGTTTTCTCGTCAGATTTCTCTCTGCGACCACCTTGCTAATGAACATTAGAAAATTAAAGGTATGTTGCAGGTGGAAAAGTATGTTTTATCCTAGAAGGTTTATTACAGCAAGCCAAGACTACCACTTCATTGCTAAAATACAACTGGGTAGCAGGACAGGTGGAATATTAAATAAACAGGAACTAGCTAATAAAAAACACTCTCAGAGGCTTTAGAATGCTTCAAGATACTTCAGAAACACCCACCCCAAAGAGAAATACCCAGATACTGCCTGGAAAAGAACTCTGATCCTCCTACAGGATCACTTTATCTTCAGAAGCCAATATAAGCCAAGCGAGAGATGAGGCTGAATGGTCTATTCATTCAGAGTTTTAAAGAAAACCTAACATCTTCTTTTTTTTTCCTAAAAAAGCACAGATGGTGCACTCTGCAGCACACTCTGACAGACAGAGGATATAATTTCATACTAATTTGTTCAGCAGCCATTCCAGTTTCAGTGCTTTCTGTTTTTCAGCTTATTCTCACCTTTGCATCACCCCTCCTCTATGACAGTTCAGGCAACTGCGTGGTGAGAGATAGACTGGAAATCCAGCACATTAAAAATCCCAGGGAAAAAAGCCTGCATGAAGCATTTCCACTAGCAAGATCAGAGCCAGACCTGGTTCTTCATGAAGTCACACAAACAATTATGGTGGCATCAACATCAGGACATCAACATCAGACTGCTGGGGACTGCTTGAACCAAATCAAGGATCTCCAATATCACCTTTTTAAACCACAACCAGAGTTGTAGTTTATCAAAATCCTTAATGTCATCTTTCAGCCCTAATTGACTGCTTACCTTGTATCCCTACTCAAAAGCCAAACCCATTTCAGTTGCACAACCCTATGAAAGCATAACTGGCAAGCTGGGGAAGGAAAGGCATGGTTTGTCCTCCCTCAATGCCTTTTGTTCCTCTCTTCCTTCAGTCTTTCAGTTACCTCCTCTGCTTTGGAGGGTCACACCACACCCTACCCCACTTCTTTTCATGTCAGCTGCACTGTATGTTATCAGTGTTGACACTGGCTGACACTGAAAAGATCACATTCCTATAACCCTAAAAAACCCCAAGGATCAGCTGTTCAAGACTGGCACAACACATGTGCTGCAAGTTACACACTGAGCTACAGTGTGTGTTTTCATTTGGCTTTTTTGGGAGCTGGTAGCATAAGGATGGATGAAATGGGGTTTGGGGGAGACCAGTGGCAGCCAGATCACGTGAAATCTTCCCCAGAACCCCACATGCCCGAATTCAAGAAGGCAAAACCACACAGAAAACCTCAGCCCTGCAACTACTGTACTTCAGAGTACAGCATTAAAAGACAAACCCTAATTTTTGAATAAAGCCGGTCAACTATCACACATAAGAATTTTAGTTTGAGGTGAAGATCTCCATTTTCTCCCCAGAGAAAGTTTACATAAACAACTCAGTAACTAAGAATTTCCACTCTTTCATTTCTCAGTATGTTGGTGCCAAAACTAAGCAATATTCCAATTACACAGTCTGATATCCAAATCAAAGTATGACTTGCCTTTTAGAAGTCTTTTCAAAGACTGAAAGTGGACAGCAAGTTTATTTATACATGTATATGATATAAACATAAGTGAACTGGCTAATTATAATCATCAGAAAATATTTTCTTTAAGGACAGTTTAAATACTCCTACTAAGCAAAGCCCACACCCCAGGCAAGAGTTCAAAGATACAGCCAAAAAGATGTATTTGTTAGGGTATATAAGAACTTCTTTTTAAAAAGAAGTGTTTTACTAAATGGTTAAAGGTTTTCTGAATGAATGGAAAGCAGGCTTTTCACAGATCTGTGCACGAAGCAGTAAGAACAACAATTATGGTGAAGTATCCTTCTTGAATGTGCCTCCAGCTCCTGCTGCCATTCAGAGCCTGTCCTGCTCTAGGCCATGACAGAACAGAGTCTGGGGAGATTTGCTAACCAGCCTTCAGCAGAACCAAAACCACATCACTCCTGGAGCCCTGGATGTGGGCTTGTAAGGGTTTAGATGCAAGACTCTGATGGCCAAAACCCAGGGCATTAACAAGTGACAAAATGTTCTCTAGTACTTCCATTAGGGTGACCCAACCTTCCAGCCAAGGCTTCCCTTCCCTTCCAACACCTACTTCCTCTCTCAGTTACCCCTCTGTAAGCACTTTCAGCTTAATGACTTAATTCACTCATCACTCTAAACATGAAACTAAACACCTTCCACTTCACTCCACAAGGCCTTTTAACAAAAATATTCATTAAAATACACTTGAATTTAAGCAGAGGGAAGCCTCCTATCAAAGCCAGCAGAACTTCCTATCAGTGCTGGCAGTGTCTTGGAAACCAGGCACTGATAAGCTGGGAGCCAGGCTTGGCCCAGCACCAGTGTGCTGGGGGCCCTCAGCAGCTTCCAGTTTCCCTCTGCCATCCTTTGGTGCTCGGGGACACAAAGCTTCACCAGCAGGGAATTGTGGCTGCTTCATGAAACTACAATATCACAAATTTAAAGGAGCAAGTAGTGAAGTTAAATATACCAACACCATCTACTGTGGGATATTTATTACTGCCCCCCATCTCCAGTTCTGTCAAAATTTTGTTTAAATAGCAATGTTACAGGTGATGATTGTCAGTACTGGTGTATAATACTAGAGAAATGAGCCAAACAGAGCTATATTTCACAACTATCTTCAAGACTTTTCTGAAAACACCCTGCTCCCAAAAGGCAGATTCAATCTATCTAAAACTTCTACTGAAAATATTTTTAAAGACAACAAACTCTAAAATACGCTGACATTCCTCTGTGTTTATTAAACAAAACTTTATCCATAAATTAATGAACTTCTATTTATATCTGCTATGCAGTTTAAACTAACTACTAAATTTTAATTAAATTCTTCAGATTGTTCATCTAAAATTTAATGCTGTCACGATACTCCAGTAGTTCTGAAGAACCACAGAAACACCATACGGGCAACCCTTAGAAGTTTGTATAACTCTGAAAACTTAGCAACCCTCCCTTCACTTCCAAGCACCACAACCAACACTGGTGATGCTTTCAATAACCTGATGTGCAATTACAATGAAGAGGAAGTACTCTGTCCAATAAACAGATAAAACTTCCTGTAGGTCAACATATTGACATATAAATCAGGACTACCTAATCCATACTACCTATTATAAACCCCTAGTAATGACCTCAAAAAATTGTTTAATCAATCCCATATTTAAAAGGAAGGGAAAAATCTTGCTAGCAAGACCAGAGATATTATCCACCTTTTGACAGCACAGGTAATAATAACACCATCATGTTACTCCTGTTCTGACAGGGAGTGCTGACAGCCTGTTCCAGAGGCTTGCTAAGAGTACAGGTATAGCATCATTACTTCACTGCTGTAGAATTTTTCTTCTCCCAAAACAAGTTTTAGCATGACATGGACCAAACCAGTACAAAGAAAAGCATCCAAGATGCCCCCCAGAGCTCCATGTATACTTTTCTCGTTTCAGTCTTCTGTAGTCTCTCTATATACTCCAATTAGGCAACCCCAATTTTTGTTTCAGTTTGCATTTCCCAAAGATCTTGAATTATTCAATCCATGATTTGAGTGCATTCCCCTATCAGCAAGGATTTAATTACCTATCTCTGCTGGAAGAGATAGGGCTGCACATCAATATACAGCTGTGCATAAAGATTTGTTTCTTTAATAACTGGACAACCTAACTTCTGGAGTTACTAATTAAAGAGAAATTCAAAAAATTTGAACCACAGGGGCTTTCCCCCCCCAAAAAAGGTCATATGAGCAAAATAATGAGAACTTGGAAACAAAAAAACCTCTGCTTCTTTTTCTTCCTTCCCATTTTCCTATGAATTAAACTGTGATCTAAGGCAATACTAGAACAGATTCACTGAAGCCATTCCTGACCTTGATTTTATACCCAGAATGTTCTAAAATCTTTTCAAGAATCAATAAATAACTGCTACAGATTAATACAAAAAGCATCACAAGTCTTAAATATACATGTAATTCTACTAGAAAGAATTAAAATAGACTTATTTACTGTTGTGACATCTTTCCTTCAGTTCTTTCGCCGCTTTCATCTTCTGCAACAAACAACTCCGAGGGCCTCCTCAGATGGAAATGACATCTATAAACCTCACACTTAAGTTTCTTGTTCTCTTAGCAAGGCTTTCCTGAGGTTGAAGATAGATGCCACACAAAGCAACACTGATTCCAGCTGAACTAGAAGGTGCTTTCTGCAGCAAGACTGAGTATGATACTCCTTTGTTCCTCCCAACACAAGCTTCCCTTATGTGACCTTATTCCTTCAAAGAAATAATCCATTGTCTCACAAAGAGAATTCTCAGCCATCTCATTTCCCTTCATTGAAGCTTTTCTCTCATTCCAGAGCCACTCTGATTGCAACAATGAGCCCTACTTAATGCAGATATGAAAATTTTCTTTGTTGTAATGCAATGCAAAACCTTTGCAGAGAGCCATCATCTGCAGACAAGCCCAATTACTGAACATCTGAACACACTGCACACAGCCTTAGAGGCAGAGATCCTCTTCATTTGACCTCTCGAATGTGATGACATGCACCTGTCATTTGATGAAGGTGTCATTTTTGACCACATCAAACAATTATTTAATGTAATGAGTAGTAAATCTTTCAAAATTTTCCCATAAGAATGCCAGAAAAAAAACCTTGATTCACTTTCAGTGCATTTCTGAAACAGTATGGGGCAGGAATCTGCAGTATTTAATTCTTTAAAGTTCCAGGAGAAAATGCAGTCCTATGTTGTCCTTCTCTTCTGGATTTGCAGGCTGCCTACAACCTGCCCAAGTATCCAGCAGGAAAATAAGGTCTGGTTGAAGAGCTGCTACCTAATGCAGTCATTCAAACCAGAATGGACCTAAACCACTCTGACATTTATCTAAACAGAGTACAAGCATATGAGAAGTTAGGATGTGTTAGGATTTGATCAGTCCTGTAAATCAAGGGGAGGAAAAAAAACCCTAGACCTGAAGAGTACTTCCAGCAGTTTCATTGATAAGGCAGCCATCGCTCCCCAAGTCCTTTGAGACAAACCTGCACTGTCTTTTCAGCAGAAAGCTGCCACGTGCAGTAAAGCCTTTACTCTTGACATCAGAGATTTCCACTCTGCATTCTGAACACATCAGAAGGACAAAAAGCCCATCCCTGCCAGCTCAGTGGTGCCTCGACTCCGGCAGATCCACTAGAGGGAGATCCTAAATTAAACAACCTCCAATTTTGCCAGCAGAGCAGCTGAGGATGCCAACTGCAAGCAAAAGATCAATGGCATTTTTTAAATATATGCAAGAGAAAGAGACCATGATTTAATTTTATTTTAAAAAGAGTGAGAGAGCCATACCCAACAGCTGACTTGCACACCAAAAGGATGTACACAACTTAATCTTTAATATCCCTCAGAAGTCGTGCAGATTTCTGTGAACCCTTGCATAAAATTTAAAATTCATCTACAGCTTTATGAATTTCTGAACAGTATGCTCAGCTAACATTGTAACTGCTTTCTTTTTATGAATAAAATACAACATAAAATAAGCAAGCTAATAAAAGAAATTGCCAAAATGAGAAAGCACAGCAGAAAACAAGGACACTGCAAGAATATAACTTTAACTGTATATAATTCTAGAATAAAAGGGAAGCTATCTATGTAGGATTTCTATATTTTATTTGAGTTGGAGGTTCTGTATGCCATTTTGGATGCAGTAGGAAACACAGCAATTTATTTAAACTATTAGAGATAAGTTGTCATCTTCATGTACAGATTTTTGAAGCAGTATCACCAAAATACCAACTAGGACTGCACGTGTTAGAAATTTCTAAAAGCCTAGCAGATACATTGAATGAAACAAAGCAAGCCATATATAATGTCTTGATCATCACATATCAGTATAAGTTTATTTTATGACACATGCCCTCCCAACACCTTTTCAAAAAGAGTTATTTGTTTATAAAAGGGAGGCAGTTGCAATCCATTTCCTAAAATGAAGAGCTAATATTAGAGCCTCAGAGCCAGTGACCTGTCTAAGTAAATATTAATCTACTTCAGAGATGCTGGGGGGGGGTGTGGGGGAACCTAACACTAAGAATTCATTTCTAGCTGCACTTTCAGGAAATTATACCAACTATACAGAAACAAAATTCACTGAACTTCGAGCAAGGAGCACAATTAGTTTGTTTCTACAGTGCAAGACACTTAGCAACCTATCTCCATTATTGAAGCAGCATGTTCAGAAAGATACTTGATCTTTTTTACTTCTTACTCTGACATAGGTCAGAAAAATTAAGTAATATCTAGATCATAAACTGACAAATTTCCCAGCTGATAAAACTTAGGAATACTTGTTAACAGTACTCTAACACAGAAACATTATGAACATTTATCTTTAAACACTGTCTGGAAGTGATATGAGGCTGAGAGAGCAATCCTGTGTGCCTTATTAGGAATTTTTTTTAAAAGCAGCAGTGCAAAACTGCTCATCTGCTAAAAATATGGTGACCATGTTAAGCTTTGGTTTTATTTCATCTTGAGGGAAGCTAGAGCACCTATTTGTCTGTGACACAGGCAAGTGACAGCTAATCTTAAACCATCACAGCCCTTAGCTGACAGGAGCCAGGGAAGAACAATTATCTCCTGTGCTCACCATTAGCTTGTGATGCAGCTAATTAATGCATTTTGACTTGTGCCTGCTGCTACTAAGTCAAATCACAGGAAGGAGAAACAAAGCGACTCTTCTGTAATTCAGGAAATGTAAAGGTTACACCCAGTCACTTTCAAACAGTTACACAGCTTCATTCCCATCCATCTCAAAATTGTTGAGAACAAACCAGAAGACATATGCACTGTAGTCAGCAACCAGGCTGTGACACTACAGTCATAAAAACTATTTTAGTTTCATCCAAGTCTTTACAAACTGAAGTGGCAGCTCAATTCAATAAAATTTCTACTACTGAACAATATAACAGCGTAGCAGCCCACAAATACTTTGCATAAAGCAGCAAGAGAATGAGTCATTAGACAAATTATAATCGACAAAATGAAGAAAAGACACTGTCTAACTTAAAAATGAGCAATGCCATGCCTGCCTATGTCATTCAGCCTCTCTAGCAGCTCAGGTTTAGTCTTATGAGGAGTTAGACCAAATTATGAAGATATGTAACTGAAACATGAAACAAATTCTTCAAGTACAGACAAAGGGAAAGAAACCCCTCAAACCTGGTGGAATTACCATCAATCAGGCCTTTTCATCAAGGGAGTACAAACCAACACTTCACATGTTCCCAAATGCTGGTTGGGAGACAGGTGAGGAACAGTCAGAATGCACAAGAAGTTTACAACTGAGTAACCCTTAGGGAAAGCAGAACTGAGGGATTTGGAAGAGAAAACACCCAAGTGTGAGGTAGGAGACTGGGAATCACAACTGGGTTATTTTAGCAGGCAAAAAGAAACCTTCTAACTCTAGCTACCATTTCTATTTTGGCCTCCTATGTTGCATAACAGTGTGAGCACTGCAGAATGTATCATCCGTGGTCTAGACAGCTTAGTTGCAAAAGGTAAAGTCTTGAAAAAACTGCCAGAATAAAAACCAACTTGTTAAAACCACCTTTTTTGCTGCACTTGAGACAGCCCTGGTATAGTTATCTACAGCCTCTCTTGTACACAAGAGAAAGAAAACTGGCACACAAGTACTGTCTCTTGTTACACGGGCAATCTTTAAAATTTAATGAGGACAAAAGAATTCTATTTGGTTACAAGAACACAAAAGACTCTTAGTCTTTTAAAAGAAAAACTCCCTCTGTGTGTGTCACAGTGTTACACTGATCAATTTGCTGTAGAGCCTACCTAGAATATGTTACAGATACCAGTTGAAGACTGAAAGCCACAAATTTTTCCACCAGTGTTTTAAAGCCTACGTCAACCTGGTCTTCAAACAAATGAAATGACAGACCTGGTGTCTAAACTGTATGTGCTCATCTGAATGTTAACCCTGGATTGAAAGTCTCTCAGCTAGAAAAGTCTGTATGGTAAGAACTGCCAGAGAAGATTATCTGAATTCCAAAGTTTGGAGGAAAAAACCTTCATATTTTTCTAATAAACCAGTAATCAGTGAGAAGCAAAACTACCCAACGCACAATAAGAACCTGGATGTCTCTAGAAATCCTGAAAAGTATCCTCATTACAAGGTACCTGCTTCTTGGGCAGGTCTTGTTGTTTTGCTTCCTTAAAAAAAAGGCAACGCCAGCAGTTTCTACACCTAATATAGAAACATGAAAATTGATTTACTTGCTAAGAGGTGCATTTACAGGGATGTCAGTCGAGTTGAAAATCACAGTTAAGAAGCAGTAATTAGTTAGACAAAACACCCAAATAATTAAAACATCAAGAGGCTTAATTATGATTAGAAACAAGACTTAGTAACTTCCAAGCATAAACACTTGAATTTTTGTGTATTTGAACAATCTTAGGGGAAAAAAATAGCGAAGAGATTCTTACCAGCTTCCTGTGAATTTAATACTTCTAAGGCATGCATCATGGCACTTGCGAAGACATTGGCATCTTCTTTGCTGCCAAAATTCAGACCATACACCTGCCTAGCATCACGCCACTGGTGGAAGGTCTGTGTAGCCTGATTGTACTTCAGCCCTTTTGGAATGGCACAATTTATTACCACCTACAATCATTAAAAAAAAAAAAAAGAGAGAATTACTTATGTTTAAAATTGTCGCTGTTCCATCTATGGAAGTTTCAGCTTTGTGCAGATTTTATTGAGGTTAATTCACGACCCATAATCTGTAAAACACAATGCTGGAAGCACGTAACCATTCCAATTTTAATGCCAGTGCTGTCTGTAATCAGTGATGGGAATACACAAGGGGACTAATGAGATATTTTGTATCAACTTTTGTAGCTTAAGTGTTCTCACTTCAAAAGATGCAGTGATGTTTCCAGCAGCAATGTAGTACCATCAACAGCTCTGACTTCCAGCAGCAGCCTGCTTGATGTGAATATGCATCTGAAATTCAGAAACTCCTTTTCCCACGAATTTCACAGGGTATTTGTTAAGATTTCCTTTTTGACCAAGTTATCACCTTCTCCCTGTGGCTGCTGCACCCCTGGGCTTGCAGGGCTTTCAGCAGCAGTTTACTGGATTCATACCATGGATCACAGTGTATCATTTTACAAGATTGTTATGGCTCACACAAAAGATGATAAATTTGAGCTATTAGGGCAACCATTTACTACAAGCCATCCACTAAGAGGATCCCATTGCACTTGGATAACTATATCCTCTCACCATTTTCTGCTGAATAATGGGAGAAAAAAACCCATATTTGCTCTCAGATGAATGCACAGAGACCATTTATTGCTTGGATTAAGTGTTTAATAACAAATCACGTAGGAGATTATCAGTCTAGGCTTCAGGTGTGTGAAAAATGAGCAAGAACAGACCAAAAGAATTCTATGAAATGCTGGGAGGGAGAGAAACAAATATAAGAAGCTTTCCTCAAACAGAAGATTAGGTTTTTAACCCCATCCCAGGTATCACACAGCAGAGCACATTTCCAGAGTGCTAATTTGCCATTTAATCATGATTCAGTAACTTCATCAAGGAAATTAAGATGTAATCCCTGTTACTCCCTTCTCACTCTCTTAAAGTGGTAGATAATCAGCATTACCAAATATTTTTTGAACAAAATGATCTGGGGAAATGAGACATCATGCATCCAAACTTTCATGAGATAGGAAGAGCTAAAAGAACTGCTGGTGTCTACACAGACTGTAGTTCACAGCATAGAGTGGGGGAGAAAAGCTTTTAGGTTGCCACTTTGCCTTAAAAAGAACCAGATGACTTCTGTGTACATCCCTAGCCTTTATAAATAGATATCTGTAGGAAGGAATGGCAAAAGGACTATTGCCTTGGTGGTATGCAGAATGCTTGGTTCACAGGGGAAAAGCAATAAAACCGTTTTGCTACTTCAGTTAAAAAAAATTGATTTATTACTTATTGGTCCTGTAATTTTGCTGAAGACTTATTTCTTAATACTCCAAATTTTCAAAGATTTCCTCACCTGATGATCCTGAATCTTCCTGCCCACTACTCTGAATGTGTTGTTGCCTGTGTGATGATATATATGAACTCTGCTGAATCCAGTTGATCCACCAGCTGGTACCCATTTCTTATTGGCATCATCGTAGACCATTACAGCAGCTCGTGCTTGGCAGATACTCTGTTCACTGGTAATATACAAAGTGAAGGAGAAAATAAAATTACTTATGGCAAACATCATCTTTCTGGTTAACTCTTTTTTTTTTTTAAACTCAAAATGTTACAGCAATACTCCTTGCAACTTGCTGAAGCCTCCACCTTTCTGAATACAAAACCACTGGCACTTGGACATTTTGTTTGTAAGTGTTCATTCTGAAAAGCTGTGGTTCAGACAGACAGGCCTAACAACGAATAAAAAAGATCAAGAAGGTATTCACTTTTTATTTTTGCACTTTTTCCCCTTGCAGGCTTTTTTCCCTTCCTTTCTCCTCACCATCAGCCATGAATTTTAATTAAATGCCACGACCATATACAAAGCTTTCTGCAAAGAGCAAAGAATCTGGAGCTGCACTAGCTTCATACAATCTACACTTCCCAGTGGAAACTACCTCTACAAGAGATGAGAATTGGAAGACCTTTGCACCTTTTAACATATAGAGAAGAAAACAAACACACACAGGGTAAAGTCCAGCACAAAAATTTCACCAGCTCGTAAATGAAATACATTTTGGTTTCGACACATTTTGCAACAGTTGACACCCAGATGTAACATTTTCTCCCTGAGAAAAGGTTCCACTGATTACCAAAAAGTGCAATTTCATCAGGAGACTGCCATCACTAGCTAATCCTGATTATGCCAGTCATCTGGAAGCTGAGGTACAGCCTGAAGTTAAAAAGGAGCATATCATGAATGTCATCATACAAGGACCACATGAAGCCAGAACATGCCAGAAACAGACTATTTATTAGGAGAGGAAAGGGTGATACCATGCAGGTTGTCTTTGTGGGAAATGTCCAGATGCAGACAGGAAATAAAAATAGAAAGGAATGATTTCTTATCACTAAGTCAGATTCTCTGAACACACCACTCCAGCACATCCAACATTATAGAAAGCACATGATGCCTGGCTTGCAAGGAATGTGGCCTGCCATTTGGAAAACTGAGAAGGCTAAAGAGACACACATTCTCCACAGGAAAGTAAAGGAGTATTTCTTCATATTTTATGAAAGAGGGAAAGGATGCCTCCCCCACCCATCTGTCTCAGGGTTTTCTGTGTTTTTTACTGGATGGTTGGTTTGGGAAGGGGTGTGTGTGTTTGTTGGGGTGTTTTTTCCAAAGACCATGCTGAATTTCCCAGTATCATATTTTTATCTCCCAATACAAGAAAATTCTGCAGTGTATCCAGCTGTTTTGTTGACTTTCCATAACGACATTTTTGAGAAAACAGAATCAATTTCTATCACACTTCCCATGGCACTCTTAACATTTAGAAAAGTGCTCAACACTGGGATACTTTTCAAGGCTCATGGACAAGAGAGATTACTGAGATCATGTCTCTCATGCACGTGAGAGATTCATGATCAAATGAGGAAATAGGTTCTTAATTTTAAAAATGCATGATCTAATCCCCTCATCTATTTAACAACCAGATCAGAATGGGATTACAGCCTCTAATTAGACCACTCTTTTTCTAGTTCAATTTAGGGATATTAAAATCATAATATACATAACTAAAGTGCTTCTTTTCTAAGTATAGTTTACAACTTAAGACTGGAAGGACCACATCTGATCCAGGAAGAAAGAGTAAATGCAATGAAAATAAATTTTGGTACAACCTTTAGGCATTTCACAGTCCCATTAAATATATGCCACAGTGAAATACAGTTGCCTCACTTGAGAAGAGGGCAGTGGATTTCTTTATTTTTAGATATTTTGGCACACATCTTAAAGTTCAAACCTAGAAACATTCTGTACTGTTCACAAAGTACGTGACAAATAGTAGTGGTTTTTCTAAAATGCCCGACAGTAAACTTGGAAAACTTCTGAACCCATAATAAATTTTTGCTGTATTTCAATTTGGATCAACCACAGACAGGATACACCATAGGTGACAGGACCTAGATACTGATCTGGAAGCAGAGCCATGTGGTTCGCAGAGTTCTCGCCGAAAAACAACTTCTACTCAGTCATGTGCCAGACAGCTTAAAAAAAGAAGATTCTACTAAAAATTGAGACTATGATTCTAAGGTAGTATGTTCCAACTACAACAAAGCTAGAACCAGAGAGTGACTGAATAATGTGACCAGAAGACTTAATTAATAGGACAAACCATCAAATTTCAGGTGCTCTTATTCAGCCTAAGCTTATAAAACTTTTTACATGATTTTATTTAACATATTAAAAAAGAAGAAAAAAAATAAGAAGAAAAACCTTTTCATTTCAGAACTGTTCTGTATTCAAGTGGCACACTTCACAAATGCAAATAATTCGACCTTGAGTTGAATTTCTAGCTTTTCTTTAACAACTGCTAAACTATTTTTAGTTCCACTTCTCAGGCTATGTCATATAACTGGAAGTATTAACCAAGTCTAGATCTCAAGTACTTCATGCTCCATTTAAAATAAAACAATTATCATAACAGGGAATGACCCTTATCCATATAAAAATATGAGATGATTCACAAACTTTTAAAAATGACAAATACAAACCATTTCCAGCTGACCTTTTCAATCACTACACAATAAACCTTCTGCCTTCATTTCATACAAATCCTGTAACTAAAATTTCAGTGTTCCAGGTGTGTAATTTTCATATCCAGGTATCAATTTGAAGGTGACATACTTCCCTCCTGCCAACAGTTTCCACCACCATCACTTTGTTTATCAGACTTCAAAAGTTAAGATGGAAAAATGGAACTATCCCTATCAGAAACAAATTAAACTATCACAGGATGCTAGCTTTTTTCCAGGGTTCAGTAAGGGCACATTAGTAGGTGAAGGGGACATTTATTTATTTACTCTCTTTTAGTAGTAAGTTCTCTAAAGTGATTAGACTTCCTTCTGAAGAAAAGCATGGAGGCACAAGCTTTAGGGAAAAGAATCTTTAGTTCTGCTCTTCAATGGCCATTTGATAGTTTAGCATCTGAATACAGTATACTGTATATTATAATTAGACAGCAGAAAGTATTTAAGTATCAAAAACCCCCTAAAAATAAAATGTATACTGGAACTCCATTAACTTCAGAGGGCTACACCAAATCAAAAATCCACACCATTAGCTCATGAATATCTTTAATGAAAAATAAGATTTAGGTTTTTTTCAAAGAGCCACCTTATCTAGGGAAATTCTGACTTTAGCATACAAACTGTTATTAGGAACTGAACCAGTCTCTTGTATTTTACAAATATATATGAACTTAAACGTCAGTGCGAAGGACCAAGAGCCAAGTGAATCAGAATGGTGTCATTTATTGTATTTCTTGCTTTTCACACTTATGACACTTTCCTGCTGTACTTCCATTGGGAAACAGGTCTTCACCCCTCTCAGTGTTTGTATGTGAGCTCTTCACAGTCCCCAGGGCTTGCTGTCACACGGGTGTCCCTTACATGACCTGTACTAGGATAGCTTCCTTCATTCACTGCACCACAGACACTTTGGTCTGATCGCAAGTGCAGATTTTTTACAGACAGATTACTTTACACTGGTGGCAAATAAACAAATTGTCTACAGTCATGTTGCAACAGCAAAGAAAAAGGGTTTTCATCTCTTTGCCATGTCATTAGGCCCTCAAAAGCATCCTACTGGGTTTACTTGCCTAGCTGCAAATTTTCCTCTTCCTGGTGTGGTGTAATGGTTCCAGAAACCATTAGACTTGGATTAGCCTGCACCTTTTCAATATGTGAGCTGATTAGGGGATGTGGGAGATTGAGCATCTCCAGCTTCACGTGCTAGTGCCAAAACACACAGCTGCTCCAAGAACTGATTGCTAAATTATTAGGGAAGTGGGTTGGGGAACTACAGTGAAATATTAACTACGAAAAACTGAGAAATCATGTGTTCCCAAGTAAACTCACTGAACTAAGTCCATGAAATTATTTGCAGAAAACAGAAAATTCATTCAAGGGAGCATTCATGCAAAAAAAGTGCTTACCAAACCTTAGGAGACAAAGTGTACAAGCTCTCTTCCCAACATGTAAAGCTTGACAAATAGCTGGATAAATATACGTTAGGAGGAGTTATTCTCCAGACAAAGATGTGAGGCTCGGATTGTTGAAGCCAGCCATTATGCTGGGTAAGTCCACCTACAGCAATACCATATAAAGCCAAAGACAGGGTGGCTGGTTTTTATTTGGGGTGGAAGAGTGGGGGGAGGTCTGGCACTCAAAAGGCTCACACAAAAAACCACAGTAGTAATGAATCATAAGTATAAGATTATTCTTATGGGAGAATATACTTTCCTCCTCCAGTGATGAGATCATACAAAAAGCTCAAAAACCTCAGCAAACTGAACCCTAGCAGACATCATTCTTTTGCCCAGATGGAATGTGTTCATTCTTTCACATCCCGAGATCTTAAGCTCAATGCACAGTGACACCAATCCAGTCTGCTGACCTAAGCCTTATTTTTTTTTTTTTCCTCTCCACAAGAAGTGGATGCTTGGTTTTCCTCTCTCAAGAACTAAAAAGGACAAACATACTTCAAGGATCAAAGTCATAAGAAAAACAGCACAATTGCAGCCACAGAAAAGATTATTGAAATATACTAACAAAAGCAAGGAAAAGCTGTGATTGCTGATTCTCAACTTTTAGTATTTTTGTTAGCAATGTGACAATGAGGGTTTAAAAAAGTTATATCCCATTACCACTGCTTCTGGTGATTCAGGGCTTTTTTTCCTGCTGTGTTCTCAATTTACAGAGACATAACAACATGTTCTTAAAATGTGCAGTCTTTGCGGGGCAGAAGGAATGGAAAGAGACACTGATTCATCAAACGCCTGTTTAGGATTTTCAAACCATGTGGCACAAAGCTTGAAAGAGAAACTCTAAACATTTCCAATTCTAACATCTTAAAAATACACTTTTTTGAAAAGCAGATAAATGCTCGTTCAGATATAAAGGTCTGTATCTTAGTGATGGAGTTTTGCAAGGTAATTTTTCCCTCCTTTTTCCTGACCCCCAGCTGGCACATCACAGTGAAAATACGTGTTCTCTGTTTTGCTATTAAAAAGTTAAAACCAACCACCCAAACCTAAAACAAAATCCTACACATACTGTGCAACTACTTTCTATTAACTAAAACAGACACTGCAGACCAAGTTGCCATGTATTTCTAAGTTGTTCACCTGGCTTAACAGTTAAACTCTTATACTTTTTAGCATCTCGAAGTTAACCCAGGAATGTTTCCTATGCCCTCAAATATGCTCCAGACTGAACTCAATTACATAGCCCAACATTTATTTTTGGGAGTAGGCAAAGGGGCTTGGATTTGCTGATGGGGGTGATGTGAGTGAGGAAGAACTCTGAGTTACTTTCAGTTTTAACTCATAATCAGCTGCTTTAATTCTATCCATTTCTTGAACTTTAGCACTTCAGCCAGAAGTACATCTCATAGGAGGCCAAGTGTAACAATTACCACCTCCTCCTGCTAACAAGCCATCCACACCATCAACAGGACATCATGGAAAAACATAAACCATTAGGGCTCTGCAGAGGTTAATACAGCAGCTCAGTAAGTTAAGTTTCTCCAGCTCATCCTCAGCTGAGAAGTCAGAATCTCAACTTTCCCTGCATTACTAAAAGCCAGCTGAACATGCTGCTGGCAAGGGAACATCACATGCTTGGTACAGCAGAAGGAACTAAGCCGTGCTACTTGCACCCAACTTCAAATGATGCAGCTTGCCCACTCCAACACTTCTGTACAGCCAGTACAGAACTTATTTGCTATTCAGGCTTTCAAATAACACTCAGTTAGGACCAGCTGATTCATCTGACCTGTTTCCACGTGGATTCTTCTTCAGACACAACAGCTCCCCACAGGACAAGAGTCCTTGTTGACTCCTTCCAGCACATCCAACTCAAACAAGAGTAGCTGTTAAAATGGGAGGTGAATGTGGAGGGAGAAATCCCAGATTGCCTCACTAACAGCTCTCCTGTACTCGCCTGTGCCTAGAAAACTTTTGATTGATAGCTGAGAGATTCATTCATCTCTCCCACTTTTCCATCTCTGATAACCGAGAGATTCATTCATCTCTCCCACTTTTTCTCCTCATGAATTACTCAGAATACAGATTAGCTGCAACATCAGAAACCAGCAGAAAATCCTGCAAGGGAAAGTCCCAAGGAGAAATAAAACTAGTACTGCTGAGAAGCAGGGGAAACTGAATGACTGGGATTAACAGTTGGCAAAGGAAAGGTGCTTTGCTTTTGGCACAGGATTCTGCAAGACTCCAGAGTTTTAGTTGGTACACAGTTTGCTGAGGACAAACTTTTTTGCTCAATGAGCACCTTCCACTGAAAGAAAATTGCTTTTCATCTTGTGTGTGAAAGCATTTAACATTAATTTAGGAGAAGTCTGCTCTTGAGCCAGAAAATTCTCATAAATTTCTCTTGTTGCTATAAATCTGTTCCTTGATGATTTTGCATTTGTAGCTTGTTCCACAGCAGCAGGTGAATATCAAACAGCTGAAAGAAATCATTGCAGGACATTCAGGCAGAAAGAGAAATATTATTTAAAACAGCAGGTTGATGTCAAATGAAAGCCTACTTCTCACACACAATTCCCAATTTCAAACCCAAAGAAATTTTCTCTACCCAAAGGTTTCACATGCCATATTTCATGCAATGAACAAAGTAATTTTGTGTTGGCAATTCAGTATTGTCTCTAAGTTTGTCATATGCCGAGTCCCATAAAAATTCACCTATTCTCTCAAAGGAAATCAGGAATATCTGAGAGAATATGACAAGTCAAACCAACAAACATTGACACTACAAAGACAACTTTAAAAAAACCCAGAAGTATTTACAGGAATTAAGAAAAGCAGACTGAAAAACATGGACTTTGAATAGTATGGAACTAGTTGTATTAAAAATGGTTAACTATACATTATAATATGCAATAATGTAATACAGTATTAATAAAATATATTACACATGTGACTAATTTCATCTACCCTTAAATTCATAAATATTCTGTGAACTCCAACTTTCATAAAACTTGAAGATATTAAGATACTCCACTTCTCAGCTTGCTATTTAAACAGACTGTGTAATTACCCAAAACCAAATACAAGTTTTTTAAGAGAAACAGAAACTAAAATCCTTTAACACACAAAGGTAGGGGTGTTTTTAAGCAATTACTCCAGCAGACAGAAGGAATGACCATTTATTCCTTTAAAAAGTACAGAATTCTGAATTTTCATCATCCATAGTACACACTCCATTCTATGAAACCAGAGATGCTCAAAACTATTATCCAAAACCACCAAGATCAAACTCAAGACTTCACATTCATGACTTAGTTTTCCATAGGTTACCTGCTAACCTTGACATGTATTTGTACAAATACTTGTTTGTGTTATGGTACTACCCAGATATTTATCTATTTTTGTGTCTGTTAAGTGAAACAATTTTTCATGGCTTGCATTGAGGATTCAAGGCTTTCCTTGTAACAAATTTGGATCTACAGAATGCTGTACATGTCCAGAAAGCAGGCACAGCCTTGGTACAGACAATACTTTGGATGCTTAAAATAAAACATGAGGTTTTTACATCTCAGTGAAGAATTTACTTCGAAGCATGTTTGTCCAAAATTTATTGTCAAAAAAAATTACTAAGTTTATTTAAAATTCCAAGCTTGAGACAGAGAAGTAAGAACATGGATATGCTGGAATTTTATATACACTAGATTTGGTCCTTGCCTTGCATGCAAATTTAGTGATAACTTCATGGAAATACTTCATGAGAAGCCTTCATTATTTTAGCTTGGAGGTAAGATTTTTAATGAAACAATCTGCAAGTGACAAGAGCAACATTTCCCCACTTTCTTCCACTATTTTCTAGATATTTTCATCCCATGGAGAATCATGAATACCTTTTTCCTCAATAAAGGTTTCCAACAGATGTTTTGAAAAAAAAAATCAGAACTACACAAAGGCCAACAATTTCATTATAACACATTTATGCTGACAGGAGAAATCTTCCTAGCCATTATTTTTTACACTGGTAAAATAAAGTCCTACATTTAGACTCCACAGAACCATGAAATAAGATAATTCAGTTTATGCTTGCTCCATGTACTCATCCATATTCTTGTTTTCTTTTATCCTCTTACACAGGGGTGTTCTCTTAGACATGGCATCTTTGGTAATTTACCCTGATTTTTTTCCTGAAAATATTACATTGTTATAATCAAATCCATTTTTCCACTGATTCTTCAAACATATTTCTTCAGGGCATTTACTATTTTGCTTACACTAAAAGGCTGTGCAGAATCTGTGAAGTAACTGAAATAGATTCCATTTCCTCAAAGCAGATTCAAGACAGTGGCATCACAAGCCAAAGGTTTTGCCACAATAAAGGCTAATTCTCTCTGGGTAGTGATTTTACTCAACAGTAAAACAGAAGCAGAAGACTCCTACCATGATCTTTCACCTCGCTCAAGACAGACTTTTGTCAAAAATCAATTCCTTGGTTTGCCTATCTGTTGTCAAAGCTAATGGTAAAAAAGGCCTGTAAAATAAGCCAATCTGTAAGCACCAGGGTACCCTGTAATTGAACAAAGCTATCAGCCACAAAATCAGTCTCTTTACCAAATAGGAACAATCATGACAGACTGAAAAGTTCAAATCTCTTAACCTGAAGGTCACAAAAGGCCAGGGCCAAAAGCCAGCCAGACACATTACTTCTTTCCTACGAACAGCCTATTTTTTGAGGGCTTGTTGCTTTTTCTTTGCTATGATTCCATGAATCTGAGCCCAACATATTGTGGAAAGCCTTTTTAAGTAGGCATGAAAAACAACATCTTCAGCAACTAGACTGACAGCTGATGACTTTCTGTGAAAAACCACTTAACATACATACATTTCCTATGTTCTATACATATTTTAACAAAAAGTGACCTTCTTATGTTATTTCCTAAGCTTTGGACACATGGTACAAATCACAGCTTTCAGAGCCCAGATTCCCCAGGCAATGCGAGTTCCCGAACGGGCTGCAACAGAATCCTTCATTACATTACCAGCACCACAGATCATGTAACTCATTTTACTTTCAGATAACCAATGCCCAGCTCCTCTCAGAACAGCAAGAGAGCAGCATTTTTACACTGCCTATTTAATACAAGGGCAGCCCCTGATGTGGAGAGCTGTGTAAAGGGAAGGTGGCTAATCTTCCAGTGACACGTTCTAGCCCTGGTGTTAAGACATGAATATGCAATTCATACAACAAGGAATTGTCTTTCTAAAGCTAAATTCCACCTAAGGGAAAAAAAAACCAAAACCACAACACTCTCTTTTGTTAATTTAACATTTATTTTTAAACATAAGGTTGACATTGACATGAATGCAAACTAGGCCAGGTTGGATGGGGCTCTGAGCAACCTTGTCTAAAGGAAAGTGTCCCTGCCCATGGCACAGGGGTTGGAACTGGGTGATTTTTAAGGTCCCTTCCAACCCAAGCCTTCTATGGTTTTATGGATTAATCATGAAAATGTGAGTAGACAAGTACAACAAAAGGCTACATGGAACTGCCCTGGTCTCAGAAGCAAGTTCTGTTCTCAGACTTTCCAGGTCTGCCTGAGTATTGCATTAGATGGAAATGAAGTTAGTGGCTCCAGTTTGATGGACTGGATACCGACAGTCCACTGAACAGCAGGCAGCCAGCACAGGTGAAGGTACCATGGTGACATTGTGTGGCCCCTCCAACAGCTTTACAGGGTGATTAAGACAAGTTTCTGACAGCCTGAAAAAGACAAATGTCCCACTTGTCCCCCAGCAGAACAAGAACCATGGTTTGGGGAGCCAGAGGTTTAAAGGGTTGCAGGGAGCAGTTTGACATCTGCTGGTAAGCCACGACTGGTGCATTGCTTAGGGGGGGTCAATACCAGCTACAATGCTGTTCAATGCACTTGCTGATGACCAGGAAAATGGGATGTAATGCAACTCCAGCAAGTCTGTGGATGCACTTCTGTAAATTGGGATAGACTGGTATGCTGGACACTAGAGCCACTGTTCAGAGGTTTCTCAGCAGGCTGGAGAAACCTCAAGAAATGTGGAGGCAAGGGCTAAAACTTGCACCTAGGACAAAATAACCTCAATGATGTAGAAAGTGATTATTCCCCTCTATTCAGACTGCATCTGGCACATTGTGCCCAGTTTTGGACTCCCCAGCAGAAGGAAAGATTTAGACAAATTGGAGCAAATCAAAGAGAAAAAACCATTAATGAGGCTAGAGGAAAAGATGCACCAGGAGTGGCTCCACAGGCATGCTTGCTCAGTCTCCAGCTAAGGCAGGAACATAATGGCCACTTCTCAACTACTCAGCAGGGAATTACAGGGAATAAGAGTCACAATCATCTCAGAAGTGCACTACAGAAAGGTGAGAGATAATCAAAAATTGCAGAAAAAGAGATTTTAACCAGGCAAGGAAAAGTTGCACCAAGAAATCAGTGAAATACTATCAGAGGTTGCCCAGAGGAGCTGTGGAATCGCCATTCTTGGAGACTTCAAAATTCATCTGGACAAAGCTTCAAGCAAACCAGCCAAGGTGATGGGAGCAGATCAACCCCAAGAACTCTCACCTTGACTAAGACAGTGTACGGCTC
Organism: Rhipidura dahli; assembly: GCA_013399225.1. Lineage (NCBI taxonomy): Eukaryota > Metazoa > Chordata > Aves > Passeriformes > Rhipiduridae > Rhipidura > Rhipidura dahli. Next base: position 495,760 of record VXAC01002383.1, read on the forward strand.
TAGAAGAAACAAAATTCTTTGAGAACACCCCACTGAATTGCAGATACAGAAATACCTTATTTATGACAATTTCTGCCTTAGCACCTTATTTTATTGGAATGCTCTTCCCAAAAATAACAACATGCATTTCACACTTAGCAGTTTCAAGCAGCCTCTCCTTCTGTAGCCTTTAAATGAAGATCTTAAACACTGCTGGTAGTTCAAACATTCAAAGCCTAAAAGCAAGAGGTTTAAATAAACCACATAGTATTTATATCACTGATGTGTACTACCAAATAAATGTCTGAATATTAAATAATAAGCAATAAGCCTTATTTCTTTGATATTCTCCTCCCAACAAAACACGTAAGATTGATTCATGAATTTCTGACATCTCTTAACAGGTCTGTACTACAAAATACTTCAAATATAAACACAGCTCTTGACAATCTTGTACTCATTTCTAAGGGCACCAGGGTGAGGCAAAGTTCCAGGCCTTATTCAAGCAGCTCTAAACAAATGAATTCTTAAGCAACCCAAGACCTGTCATGGTGTAGTAAGCAAACACTGATGTGTAGAAATTACCCCTGTTACAACTGCTTCCTTGTACAGGAAAATCTAATGAGCATCCTCATGTTGTGCATTCAGTAGAGACATTTATGATAATGTGTAAAACAAAGGAATACTAAATTTCCACTTAAATGCCTCTCTACAGTAGAGCTCTACTCTCCTCTTTTGAGCACAGGTTTACACATAGAAATTTCACAAATTGAGGAGAGGTTATCATCATCAAGTTGACACAATCTGGAAGCATTCTGCTTTCACTTCAATTATGGGTTATTTACATTTGCCACTGAATGCAGTCAAAGTTATCACCTATACTGAAATATGAATTCAATTTTCATGCCAAACTACTGCATTTACTCACTGAACAGCACATTTTTCTTGCACTCTTCTCTTCTTTGATCCAAATTACTTTTTGGCAAGGCTAAGTCAGTCTTATTTTGAGTAACTCTGATTTCTTTCCCACATCATTTTATCTTTCCATACCACTTCTTAAACTACTGGTTTTTTGGTCCTCCTATACCCTACATATTAGTAATATCCTTCCTGAAGTGGCTGCTCACACAGCTACTTCAGCAGCTCTTCTTCCAAGTCTGACTGCATGCAAGTCAGTCAAGATTTTAACCTCTACCTTGAAGAAATTCCTGATTCCAACTCATACACCACCCCCCAAATTCCGCACTTCTCCCAGCAATTCTTACTAATACACTTCCCTCAAGGTACAAAGGCTTGTCACTGAAATCTAGTCCTTTAGGTATAATCTCAATTGCATACACTCTTAAACTAACCCATACTTATTCAAAGTTGTGATCAGTTTTGCCTCTGAATATCCTTCATACAGTGCTATTTAACAACTAACAGTAAAAAATTTGCATTCCCCAAAGTCTGAAGCTTGACTTCATTAGTTAATGACTTCGATAATAACAAGGCGGTAAAGGTCATATGACCTAAAAATTCTACCACTCTTTTTATATTTATTTGTAAGTGAAATCCTTTTTCTGGAGCTGGCAAAGGGATTCAGAGGCATCTGTCCTGTCATGTGCATGCTAATGTGTAATTCCAACAGAAGGGATGGGTTACTTGTACACTAATGAGGCTGCAAGCAAAAGGCTTCAAGTGCTCTACTCTTCCTCTCCAGACTAGCAGGAAAAGAACAGCACAGGGAGAAATACGAAAATCAATGCTAGAATTCATTGCAAAAGTATTCTGAGACTCAGTGACCCACTTTTAAGTTTGAACACCAACAGACTGCAGTAACTAATTCAATCTAGTTAATAATTAACGTTAACATTTGTGCATTCATTACATCTAACGTTCTGTCCTAGAAAATTGGATGATCTAGATGCACCATGAAACACTGAGTAGAAGCTGTTTGCTTTTCCCACAATGTCAGCTATTTCAAGTATCTCTTGCAATAAAAATTAAGCAGCTAGAGTGCAGTGGCAGTAGAGCACACAGCCCTTGAACAGAAGTGTATCAACGCAGATGTGTGCTTGAAACACTTGTTTGGAGGGGTTTTACCCATGCAGAGCAGCCAGCACAAATGGACATTTGCATTGTCATGTCAATGACTAAAAACTAAAACTATTTCTCAACAGATCTCGCCTTTCTAAAATAGGTGTATCAAAATAGACCTAGGTAGATCAAAAGTCTACCAAAATGGTTACCCAGTGAAAACAAGAAATAGCAGTCTCACTCCAGAACAAACAACACCCACATGGAAGAAATGAATAAATTATTATGCAAGGCCATAAAAGTTACTATAGATTTATATCAAGATCAGCATCTTTATCGTGAATTACACACTGGTTTTTCTTCTCGAGAGCAGCTCTTCTAGTATCTTCAAACTTCTTGGCAAAGTAATCATTGCTTAAGACTGCAATACTTTGTTTCCCCCATTTTAGGATGCTTTGCTTGTTAGCTTCTCAAATGTTGTCGCTGAGATCTGCCTTCACACCAGAAAAACAGTTACCAAGTTAAACAGTGAGAAACTGTGTTTGCCTTGCTTTCCTGGTCCCAATCCCTAAGCGATTCAGCTGTCTCTCCAGTTGTTCTCTTTGCTTTGCAAATGCTCATGTTTAGAGACAAATCTGCAATTTTAAGACTCGAAAGGCAACTCTCTTTCACATTTACTTTAATCTTAAATGTGTGTCCTAGCTGAAAACAGGAGAATTTGTTAATCCATTAAACAGCAGGATCTACAGTAACAGGGACATACCGTGTTCTGTTCCATTAAAATACCACTTCCCTGAACCTCAGAGTTTTAGAACAAATTGCATCACATCTACTGGTGATAGCAAAAGGAGATTTTATTTCCCAAGACTCCTCTCATTTTAAACTTTCCCAGACGTGACAAATCACACTTTCAAGCCTATCTGCATGAACAAACACAAATAATTATTCAACAAAGCCAAAACTCTGCATGCGAATTTGTATCTGTACTCAGGCACGAGACTTGACTCCAGAACAGCCAAAATCTGATTAAAACATCACTCAGAAGAAAAAAGTCTAGAGATTTTTGTATTTTCTTATGTTACATTGTACACATAATGAATTTTATTTAAAAAATTCCACTGTGCAAGTCCTTTATACCCAATGGTATTACCATGTCGGGAAGTACCTTAAAGTTCTGATAAAAATATTTTTTTCCATCAGGGCAAGGACAAAATTAGTTACTGGCTTCCTTTACTAGAAAAACAGGAAAATAAAGTTATCAAAATAGCAATTAGATCCAAAAAAATCCCTTATCTAGCAAGAGTGCATTTATTACATTACTATCAAAACTGGAAGATATGTTTAGGCACTTTTTTCTAATATTAGTTAGAACTGGATGTCAGCTATTCTATTTCCTCCTTTTCAAGGGGCATAAGTCACGACACCTTATCTCACACTGAAATAACTGAAAATACTGCTACTTTGTACTTAATTTTACTGCTTATCTTTTCTTCCCCAAGTTTATTCAGTGAATCACTACATGTAAGGAAGTAATTCTCATTAAACTGAAATTAGAAATCCAATCTAGAGAGTAAGAATACAAACAGCCCAAAAAGAACAGCAGCTATGGCCAGTTAAGGCTTTTATTCTGTGGTTTTAAGTATTAAAAATACATCAAAGGAATAAAAAGGTAGAGGCCAATACTAACCACTATACTTTCCAAATGCAAAAAAAGATTTGCAAACTCCAACAGAGAAAAAGAGTATTTAAAAGTAGAGTTTTATACCCATTGATTATTTGCACTAATAAATTATTTAGAGGAGTAACTACAACGCAAAGGTGAGCTGAAGAACAATTCTGCTCACACTAGAAAATTAAGACTCCTTATCAGCATATCCATTGTTTAGGTTTGTGCCGGCTGCAAGTGCCAGAAAGCTTTATCTGCACAGGGATTTTCACTGGTTCAGCTAATCCAGCGGTAATTATCGGAAAACGCTATTTTAACGCATAAAGGCAGCACAATCCAGCTGGCATCCCAGGGGCCTCTCTCATTGTACAAGATGGCTGTTGCCGGGCTCCAAATGGAACGTGGCTTTCATTGCTCTAGATCAACACTCCAGCCATTGTGTTATCTTCCCTCTCCAGCTCCAGCTTCAGTTCAGAAACCACCTCTGCCAGGCAACCTTGCCTTATTTTAACCAGCATTTTATGGTGTTGCTGTTTCTCGTAGTCTCTTCAGTGCTAAGATACCTCAAGCTTCATGTCAGAGAGTGTCTGACTGCTGTTTACAGCCCTTACGTGGTTTTTCAGCCTTACAGGCTGGGTTTTTCCAGTGTCCCAACTCCCTTTTAACAGGAGGTTTAATCTTTAAACCACACAAGGAGTGTTCTGCATCTTCCCTCTGAACAGAAGCTTTGGGAATCCTTCTCCCTAACCAGGGCCCTCAGGCCTGATGGCAAACAAGGAGTTTGGAGGCAGTTTGGGTGGGGTTTTCTGGGGTTGGTTTGTTTGTTTGTTTTGGGTTTTTCTGGTGTGCTGATGGGCATTTTTTTTTGTTGTTTTTTAACTCAAGAATGCTTCTGTGCTGTAGCACATACATCGGTTTGATAACACCAGCTACACACTTACCAAGATTTAGTTCTCTTCAGTTGTTACCTGCCTCACAAAAGCCCTCTTTTAGGCAAGTGATACACAAGACGAGGGGGTTAACACCATACAGCCTTTTCAGACTAGCTATGCATTCATATTCTGGAATACATTATGTGATCAGCTGCTAACTTGAGGTAAGCAAACAGACTGCACTACCAACCCTAAATAGGTATTTTGCAGGGAGACAGAGAGAAAAGAGTAGTTTTATTAACAGCTTTATGCCATATGTGGTCATATGCTAAAACCACAGTTCAGTTAGCTGATACAGTCTAATCCAGTCTCCATTTCTGCATATCCAATTGTCCAAATTCATTTCTTAAAAAGCAGGCAATGAAATGTAATGATAAAATTTGGTTAATGTAATGTGACACAAAGTCAACAGAACTTAGTTTACACATCTCCGTGCATAAAACGAACAGGTAATGTTCCAGAAAACACTAACAAACCTTATTTCAGACTGGAGAAAATGATATACTTTCAACTTTCTTCTGTTGTGACCTTTCTCCTCCTCTACATCAGCATATTAGTTGTGGGGGCTGTTTTGTTTATAGAGTTTATCTTTAAAAGCAAAAAGGTAAACTCGTTCTCCCTCCTCCCATGCACAAAGAACAGCACTCACTGCCTCTATGAAGTACCTAAGGGCTGTGAGTCATTTGTTTTGGAAAAAAGCTCCCAGAGGCTATCAGGCAAGACTGTTGAGATAAAGCCTTTCAAGACTTACATCAGGGTTTCCCAGACACTACGTGTACCAGTAAGTGCAGACTAATCATATTTTGTCAGACTGCACACTACTCCTGAATCCATCTACCAGCATGCCAGCAAGGATAATGTAACCAGAAACTATTAGAAGCACATGCTACCCCATGGAAGGGCTCCTCTGCATCCTCATGCAAGTTGCTCCACAAGTGCTTCGGGGCTTTTTACAAAACTGAGACAAATGGACTCACGGGAAGCAAAACCAAGCAGGGAGGAGGACTCGAGGCTCTGACTGCCAGCAGTGAGTGAACAAAGCAGAAAGCTGCAGAAAGGCTGTTCCAGGAGAAGGAGAAAAGAAGCCCCAGCAAACTGGTTAGCTACCCCAGCAGCACAATGCCCTGAATTAGCCAAAGCTCTGGTTTGGTTTAGAAACTTTTATTCCAGGCATCTAAGGCTGCCAGCAACCTAGGCAGTCTAATCAAATCCAGGCCTTGTTAAAAGCAGTAGTTTGGATGTCAGTAGCTGTTTTCCTTATGGTGCTGGGGCAGACCTACAGCAGCATTTGCACTCAAAGCAGGACAGAGGTTATTTAAATCCAGCTATGGCAACACATCTCCCTCCACCAGCTGGGACATCAGGCAGTGTTTTTTAACAGCTAATATCTGCTAAATCAAGTGGACAGACACAGATGTCCACAGGACCAAAAAAAAAAACTTCTGAAAAAATAACCCAGAACCCACACAAAAGCACAGGCATTTTGATGAAAATATTCAAATGAAAAAAATACAATAACAAGCACCAGCATGCAGCCTTACCTCTTCCTGCCTAACAATGGTCAGAAAAGTAGCCAACATTTTATAAGGGAGCATTCAAAGCAAATTGAAAAGTCTGGGAACGGACCAAATACTATTCACAATTCCTCACAAAACACAGCACACAGTGGGACCCACCATGAGCACCTGTGTTTCCTTCACCTCAACAGCTAAAGAATCAACTAGAAAAGCCTTCAAAGGGGTGAAGCAGCACCCTGAGCCACCTAAAGCTACTGTTGCATTAGGTAAAGACACTCAGTTTATGGAACAGCCTCATGAAAAAACCATGCATATATTTCAAAGAGCTGTGTAAGGCCATAGGGAACACCTTCATACAAATTTAAAAAAAAAAAGAATGGTACAAAATACACATGTATAAAACGATTTCTTTGCCTCCATTAGGTAAACAGTATTCACACTGCAAGATCTAGTGATATTAACAATGGCTTGGCCAAAACAATCCAAATAGTATAGTTACTGCCAAAAGCAGGGGCTTCCTGTTGAGAGGCAAATCTACCTCCAAGTATGAAAACCATGCTCATAAGAACCAAGATGCCCAGTTACCTGTGGAATGTGAGATTTACCACTTTATAACCTTTTCTATGGCAAATCCATTGAGGAGTTACTTGTCATGAAATTGTTATGTGGAGAAAGAAAGAAGCTGTAACTACTAGTGGTCATTTGGGAACTGTTTGTAATAATCTGGCTCAGGTAACGTGGGCAAAAATAAGACTATAGGCAAAGTACCACCTTCCTACCAGGAAGGACAAAAGATCACATAGAAGTGACAGGCACTGTCTTTCATCATTATCCAGCTTATTTCGGGCAGAGGAGAAGCACTGCATGCTAAGTATATTGACATCTATCCATATAATGTGAAATCTAAGGCATAAGGAAGAATAACTCAAATTAGCTTTCTACAAACATGAGCACAAAGTAGCACACTTTGGACTACAGCAGACATACAAATTGGGAAAACACTTGGCAAGGCAGAAGTACATCAAAAAAAGACACAGGATTACAAAATAAAAGAGCAAACCATTCACCACAGAGGAGAAAAAACTGGGGATGTACTAACAACATCCTCCATAGACAAGAATAACAGGAAAATTCCCCTAACAGTAACAGCAGTGAAATACTAGAACAGACTATATAGAGATGTAGAAATATTGCAAAATCTCACCGAAGATTCTGAAAAAGTTATACATGTCAAGATGAGTTTACTGGACTCCTTATTCTCAAGTTGCTATTTTTGGAGCACCCCTGTGCACAGGCAGCCCTTGACTTCACAGCCAGCAGAGCATCCCTTTCTGACACTGCTGCAGGGAGGGACAGACCCCATCACATGAAACCCCTTTGGCAGAGATGCAATTCCTCCCCCCAGCACCCCTGGATCACAGGTATGATGTGAACCCTGTCACAGGGGAGACTGGCATTGGCTCTGTGCAGAACAAGGTCAAGATCCAGCAGCAGAGTTACAAAATGTATTGCAGCACCTCGGTGCTGGTTTTATCACTTGCACAGCAGCAGGAGGCTGTCTCAGAAGGTACAGAGTAAGAATCAATCAGCCAAATGAATCTGGCTCAGATGTTCCCAGACCGTGGCTCGGCTCCCATGGCTGAGAAACACCCAAGGAGCATGCATAACTTTATTAGGATCTGAAGCTACAGCTCAACTAATTTGCAATTACGGCACCAGCTGGTGGCCCAAAGCACCGTGCTGTGTCATTTGAGCCTCTCAATACCTGCGGCAGTAAAAAAACCCAATGCCTACAGTTTGTCTCAACTTCCTTTCACATTCGAGAGACAAAGTTATACGTAAGGAATCAGCTGAGCAAGGATCTAAACACTCACTTATGATAGTTTGGGAAATGGGAAGTCTTCCCTGAATTCCGAATATCTCATCAACCTAAGTGAGACACAGCTCAGCAGTGTTCTTGCTGTTTTTTCTCACACTTCTCCAAGTGATTTGTATTTTGACTTATCTGCCCAGGATAAACAGTCCCGCAAATGCAGCAGTGTCTAGAAATGATCCTGGTAAATTATAAGCAGGCATCTCATTAATTCAGAGTCCCAAGATAACAGATTACAGAACAAGCTCTTCATGGTTAGAGCAGAATGTTCTGCCTCCTTACATGTGTGACTTCCACACGATACACCAAAGACTTTCAGGTTGCTGACAAAGGAACAAACAACCCCCTCCCACCAAAAAAAGGGGGCATCACTTGCATAATAATGATTCTAACTCAGTGTTTCCCATACACTGGCAGAGACACTAAACTGTCTGTTTTCAAGCTCAAAAAGCAGCTTTTGTCCTAAATATTTCAGACAAGGTATAAGAGACAAATGTTCCAAGTTTCAAATATTACACATGGCAGCACATGCTGAGATAACTTCTTGGGCAGGGGAGATGAAACAAAACAGCAGTTCTTCCTTTACCATCATAGGAGGCATTTACTATTCTGAGAACCAGAAACCTGGTCCTCATAAACGATGAGGGACTGTGAAAAGTAAGGCTGAATAATCAACATCAAGTATTATCTGTTTTTATAATTTCTGGAACCCATTAGCCTTTAGCAATAACTTTCCTTAAAATGAAACAAAATGAAACCAATGAATCCCTAAATGAAACCAAATTAATCCCTAAACAGTCTAGAAACAGACTCATAGTTGCAGTTCCCAACAATTTTTAATAAAGTAAAATCATAATTTTGTTTTTAGTATTACTCTATTTAAGTTTCAGTGGTTTCAATTATTTAAGTGCCTGGTGAAACTCATTCCACTGTGGTTACTCAAATGGTATTTGCTCCAGCTGATAAGAATATGCAAATTTTTTGGTCAAACAGCCTGGATCTTCATCTGCTTCTTTTGAAAATTCTGGATTACAGATGGTTTTAAGAAAGTTCTGAGCATGTACAGCTTCTCTTCATGTATTGTGCACTGTCAGCTTTGCTATCTGGAGCATCTCCCTTCTGAGGAAAGGTTGAGGGAGCTGGGCCTGCTCAGCCTCGAGAAGAGACACTGAGAGGGAACCTCATCCATGGCTGTCAGTGGCTGCAGGGAGGGCTCCCAGGGAACCTCATCCATGGCTGTCAGTGGCTGCAGGGAGGGCTCCCAGGGAACCTCATCCATGGCTGTCAGTGGCTCCAGGGAGGGCTCAGAGCATGGACCAAGTCCTACTCAGTGGTGCCAAGCAATAGGACAAAGGGGAAGGGGCAGAAACCGATGCATGGGAAGTTCCACCTGAATACAATGAAAAACCCCTGTGCAGTGCTCAAGCACTGGAAGAGGTTGTCCAGAGAGGTTGTGAAGTCTCCCTCACTGGGGACGTACAAGAACCATTTGGACACCATGCTGTGCCATGTGTGCTCTGGGATGACCCTGCTTGGGCAGGAAGGTTGGACAAGATGACCCATGGTGGTCCCTTCCAACCTGACCCATGCTCTGAAAACATTCATTTGCACCCAAGTTGTTCTAGAAACCCAAGAGTGTCAGGCACCACAAACATCTGCAAGTGCCTGGTAATTCCAGCTATGGCAATTTGTGTCTGCTCACCACCTCCAGACATGCATTAGCTTCTCAGATGCTGCAGTCCACATTTAAGCCTAATTTAACTTCAGTTATCAACCACTTCAGATGTTTATCCTCCAGCTGCTACTACTTCTGCCAGAGCATTAAGTGACAACAAATGCCCAAGCTGTCAATCTTACCAATGTCCCTGAGAAACCTGGTATCAGCTGTCCTGTGTAATTCTAGAGTCTGGATAAATTCTAACGCCTTGGCACAACTCTGATAATTAGATTCAAACAACTGACCACTGAAGGCTGAACAACTATTAAATCACTCTTCTTTAAAAAAAGAGCTTGACAATTTTGGGCTTGTGGTATTTGGTGTTGGTTCTGAAATCAGCTTTTGCTCTCCAGAGGTCCAGCCTCTGTGAGTGGTCTTTCATGCCAGGTACATAAATATGTATAAAGGATGAAGAGGAGATATCTAACCTTCTCTTCTGCTTTCTGTAACAGAATGGTCTGAATCTGTCTGAAAAAAAAACCAGAGCAAAACTGTGTAGGAAAGTTTGCATGGATTTCTCTGTGCTAGAATTAGGTCGGTGCTATCCATGCTCCTCTTTCATGTATGAAGTGACATTTTTAGAAATATTGGCTAATGGAAGCTCAGAGTTGAAACTTGCACATATCAGCAAATTTATATTTTTGAAAGTTTTTACTCCAGCATATATGCTCTCTCATATGCATATGCTGTGGAGAGGTTACATTTTCAACAAACTGAATGAAAAAAAAAACCTGTCAGACGGTACACAAGGTCTGTTTGCAGAATGACTGCACAAATTCCTGCTCCGTGCATGCCCTTTGACTCAAAGTGAAATCCCAAAGACAACAGGTCCCTGTTTTTCACATACCAATTGTTGGCTTTAAACAGTGAATTCATTGTCTGAGTCTGCATGATCATAGCTGTAATGTAATTTAAATAAAGTTCTCGTTCCCCAAACTTTTAAAAGTACCTCAAACACTTCCTGGTATAGTAACATCACTTATTATTCCAAAGCAGTCTCCTGACTTGAAAACTATGTAACTTTGGGAAGAAACAGAAACCACTCTACAAAGCCCCACATGCCTGATTCTGAGGCTGTTTAAAAGAGCTTTCCATCATGTCCTACTCCTTAGAGACCTGCACTCGGTTCCTGAAGATTCTTTAGGACCAGAAGCCAAGGCTGTGACCTCTCCCACATTTCAGGTGGTGCCTGCTGAGACAATGGCTTACTGCAGAACCTGCTGGGGCCTCTCGCAGCAGCCAGGTAAGCACCAGGGTGTGGCACAGCACCCGGGACAAAAAGCTCCCTCCAGATCCTTCTGCAGCTGATAACCACCCTGCTGGATGCTAACAAAGGACAACTGCAATACACCAGCTCTTCCTCCGAAGGGAAAGCCATAACATTAAATTAATACATCCTGTAATACTGGTACTGTATTCTGGGTTTAGGTTACTTGATGCAGCTTACATTTAATTCACACAAAACCTCTATGCTTACGTTTAACTAAACAATCCCATCCCATCATTCTGATTTTCACTGGGGAAAAAACAAAAAATCTTTCTTCTTGCTTAACACTTTTTTGTTCAGTTTCTTTGCTGCACACAGTGTAGAATCCCAGCAGCCAAAAATGCTGCTCTTTGCAAAATTTATGCTGCAACGACAGCCAGAATCATGTCTACCCTTCATCAATATTCAGTTTGGGGTACTCCAGTGATAAAACTTAAACCAAGCAATTCAGTTATAATAGCAAGTGCTCATAGATAGCATTTCATTATCAATTTGCTGTCACTACAATCTGAGAAGGAATCCAAATTTATTGCAGTATTTTTGGATTTTAATCTAGGTTATGGTATTACCCACCTAAAAAAGCAATGAGCAGAAAAAATATTCATGTATTAAAAGACCCCAAACAAACACTGAACACCTTTTCAGTCAGAGTTCCATTTCCTAGGACAAAAAAAAAACAAAACAAAACTTGTGAAAATAAGTTATGTTTAAAACACCTAAGTACACACTGATTTTTGCAGCTAGCCATCAGCAACAATACTGCAGAGAAACAAAATAGTTAAATACAAAGTTGGGCCCCCTAATTGGATCAGAGAGGTAATGAATTAGGTTCACAATTGCTTTTAAAGGAAACACAAGGCAGAGGTTTTCTGTGTTAAAAGCGTTATCCACCTTAAAATGGGAGCTCTGTGTAAGTTATTTGTAAAGGCATCTCACTGTGGTCAGCAAATATCCTCACCAAGTGTTACCCCCATGTGATTCTAACACAGAAGACAAGTAAAGCCTTTCCTGCATCATTCACTGTTCTGTTTTACAATTCAAAATAACCTAATTTGGCCTAAACTTAAATTACATAACCTCCGAGAAATTCCATGGGAGCTTTACAACCATAAATAAAGACAGCTTTTGGTCCTGACATGGAAACATAATTGAATTTTGAATTAACTAGAACACAACCACATTTTCTTATACACAGCCACAATCTCTCTTTACAGCCAGCATCTGTCAGGCAAAAAAAAAAAAGAAAAGAATTCTGCTGTAACTAACTGTACCTTCTGAGTGTACCCTACCTGTGAACTTCTTGAAACAGCATTTCACATTCCCCAGAACAAATCAGGAACTCATCTGTTTCTTGCCTGTACTTCACCATCAGACTGTTAACCTCTTCAATAGCCAAAGCTCACAAAATTTCCACCTTTTATCACTGAAGAATTACTGCTACTCCTGTTCATGACAACCAAGGATGTAAGAGAAATGAAGCCCAGAACCTTCATTAGTGTCAGATTAAGACTTCAAACACCCAGAAATGCTATGAGAAAATTCCTAACATTCACGGTACACAGACTGTGCCAATCCACAAATATAAGTAGCAAGAATGCAGTGGCCAGCATACAACTTAAAGAGGAGTAAATTCAAGCATTTCCCTTGACTTTAACCATATTCTAGATGCTGGGGTTTTTTTCAGTCAGTATATCTCTTACACTAAAAAACTCAAGTGTGAAGTAAAACACTTCTATCAGAGCGGCAGTATATAGAGTGCTGCCACCATAACAATCTTCTGAGGTCACCATGCTTCAGTTTTACAACTCTCCTATCAAGGAGATAAAGGGAAGGCAGGTTAAAGAGCCAACCGATACTACTACACCATAAAAATCTACTGACTGCTCTGCTGACTGACAGGGGTCCTGTGAATTTAAAGTTTAAGGACTTCATACTCGCATTCCTGCATTACAGGTTCTAAGCCTGCAAATTTAATATTCCTCTGTGTCACAGGCTCTCTATTCAGTTTTCTGTGCTTTGTTCTAAACGCAGCTAGGGATAGCTAAAAAAAAAAAGGGGGGGGGGGGGGAGGAAAAGAAAAACAAGCAAAACTGACCTGTAATCTGAGTAATGAACCAGGTGCAGCTGCAGGACAGTGACCTGACGCAAGAGCTGCAAGGAATAGCTGCAGGAAAACCCTGATCTTGCACGGGGTAAATCACGCACAGGAGCTGTGCAAGTTTCAAGCTCTTCCCTCCAGCCATAAAAATTACACAACATGCACTGCCTCTGTGCTAGACACACAAAGAGCACTTTTATAGCAACGGTGCCATAAAAATATTACAGACTGCTGGAGCAATCACCAAAGTAAGTAACCTGTCAAAAAATTGTCAAAATGTTTAGAAAGATCTTCCCTTACTAGTGCAGACCTTTACTTGCTAAAAGGAATAAATTGGAAGGTGCTGTTTGGATACTCTGAACTCCTTCATCTGCATATCCACTCAATCCACACTGAGGAAGATTAACAATGCCTTTTTGGTCTTAGGGTAGCACAAGCAACATGATTGCTCCTCCTTTTCATTTTACCTGCAAAGAAATATATTCACTATACTGCACTGCATACCATAAACCAGGCTGCTTAGGAGAAGCAGAGCTCACAATGATGGGGCAAAGTGAAGCAGTTGCACATCCAAACTTTTGATTTGACTCCACATAAATAAATCCCTACCACCCCTAAAGGTTCAAAAGTTACATACAAAGGTTGAGAATTTCTGGACTTTGTTGCTACAGGAAGTCATGGAGGGAGATAAGATCAGTAAGCTACAAAGGAATTAGAGGAATTCATGGGTAACAGGTTCTTTAAAAAAAATAATAAAAGTAATCTATAGGCATGTTCCAAAACACCTCAAAACAGACAATGGATTCTAGGGTGATGGCAGAGGGAGAGGAAAAGAGATCCCTAAGGGGCTGCTGGCAATTTCTTCCAAGCAGCTTCTCCCATTGCTACTCTCCAGGACAGTGTATGGGACTATGCTGACCAGTGGTCTGCCCCAGCAGGGCACTTCCCCAGTTTTAATGCTACTCTAATATTAAAATCTCTGTAGTTCACACAAGACCTAACTCCTTCCATAGGCAGGGAATCATAGAACCCTGATACCTGTCTTGTTTAAATTACACATCCTGTTTTCTTTGTTTGGTTATCAAGGCAGTTAAATCTAAGATAGGAAGCAAAGTCTTTTAGCTAAAAAGTCGTTTTCTATTGTTTTAAGCAGTCAGAAGGAAGCCCCAGTTTAAATAAACAGCCACTCTGCCCAGGGATCACCGCTGGGGAAATGCTGGCAAGCTTTCTTTTTTAATCTGACATTAATTTTAGATGTAACAGCTTTCAAACCTATTTGCATTATTTCATAAGTAATCTACTGCTACACTACTTTTGATACATTTTTATCTAATATTTCATAACACACCAATCAACCTAGATCCAGTCCCTACAAGCCCTGTTCTCTGGTTATCATAAAACACCAGAAAAGCATTGCTCCATGCCCCTCTAAGAGCAGATGTAAGGAATTTAGAAAGCACAATGCAGATTAAGACTGAATTTGAGACAACTAACAGATCTGTGCGCTCTGTGATGAAACTGTGAGGAGTTCAGTATCCAAATTTTATGCTGAAGAGAAAATAAAATAAAAAAATAAAATAAAATTATAGTTTCTTCTACAAGAGGCAGCAGCAAAGAAGCACATACGTGTGTGCTAGGGAGGCTGGTGTGTTCACAGGCTAGATGTGACAATGTTGCCCTCATTACTATCACACACCCAGTGTTTAATCTCTGTGGTAAGGAATTAGCCAGGAAAAGCGCTTAGACTTCCAAGAGACACTAAACCCAACAGGAAAGCTGAACACAGCGAACTTTACAGGCTTGCAGAGAGACACTGCCTGCAGTCCTCTGAAGAATTTTAAAGCAATCCCAACCACCTAAGTCATGATCTCCCACATCTCAGCTCCCCCATGGCTACTCAAAGGATGGGAAGTTTGCCAATCCTCTCACCTTTAACTACTCAAGACCGATACAGCAGCGTCTGGCCAGACCTGCTGCAATGTCAAAAGAGAAAAACAACTCCTGCTCTTGCTTCAGCTGGAGAGCTAACAATAGATGCAGTGCATTCCATGGATCAAATAGAGCTGCAAATAATCCCAGCATTTTTTGCTGTGGTTACACGGAGTATACAGGCTGTCACTGAAGTTCTCCCCAAACTGGGGAAATACTGGGGGAAGTCTTGGGGCTTCTGTAGCTTGCAGCCACTCTTTAAAATGGCTTTTTTGCACTACTACCTATGAAGATGAGCAAATAGATTCTGAAGTGGTTTGAGCTGACCAAGTCTCATCTAAGCCATAAGGAAAGACATTCTAAAGCTAGGAAACAAAACCACTTGTTTTTAGACAATAAACTGTTTTGCAAACAAGGCATAGAAAAGATTTTTTTAAAATGCAAATTAAATTTAGGATTGATACTTGATACTACAGTTGCAGTTTGTCCAGTTAATCCCCATCACAGAAAAAAAAAAAAGATTTCTAGAGGAATAGAATGTTTTTAAATGTTTCTAATTGGCATTAGAATAATTGTTCTATTAAGTTCAGAATTTTTAGTAAAAGAATGGCAAAACAGCAGATTTCAGACAAAAAAACGTTTCAGACAAAAATTCTGCTTCTAATTTCTACAAAGCTTACAATGAAGTACAATTTTAGCAAGTGCTAGACATCACTCATCAGCATTTAGTGAAGCTTAGACAAAGCACTGATCAGATAAGCCTTCAAAACAACATTTATTTTGACCACGCATAATTAAACTCCAAAACCTTGAGCTAAGTTATTGGTAAAACACAGAAAACAAGGAGGATGGCTACATGCATTACACAAGCTTGTAAAAAACCACTACCAGTCAAATCCTCTTCACCTTATTACACTTTTTGGTAGCAGCTCCACAACTGCTGGGCTGTGAACCCAGGCTATAAAGATGGCCTTGCGGACGTTCTCCTCATCATTCCATTGCCAGGTATCTGTAACCCCACAGTAATCACCTGGAAAGCATCCTTGGCAGAAAGCTGACAGGAGCCCTGCCAAAGGAACATTTGTTTCGTTAAGAACACCACTGAGAGAGGTTTGAGACCAAGTGTCTGTTTCAGGTTTCCACTGGTGCCTTTGCTGGCCCCGTTAGTTGAGAAGTGTGGGTGGGAGCCAAAGGCATCGCTTCTTTTTGAAAGGCATGTGATGCTCCTGATAGGAAAAATGGCCACTTACCCCCCACCTCTGGATTTTACTTAAGAACAGTGAGTTAAACTCTCCCTGTACATAGAGTTTGCTGGATAAAAGGCTTGGGCACTCTCCTCACTCCCATTCCTCTTCTGACCTGTCCTTCCGTACAATCTATGAAGCGTTTTAAGCCAAACAACCAGCGTGAAGTTACTCACTTAAGCCTAAAGATACTCAGCAGTGTACAGAAGATGAAAGGAATTCCATGGAAAGACCATAACTACAAATAGTAGCTTGTTGCAACACAGAAGGAAAGCAAAATGAAAAGGTTCTCCCGTTTTCAAGCTGTTTTGCAGACACAAGTGGTCATGTTGTCACTTTTTAATAAAAATTCAAATAGTTTCATATAGAAGCAAATAATCCATGATTACCAGTTTAAGAGCTTATCCCCCAAGTGAACCAAGTAGCTACACAGAAAATTAGTATTTGATAACACAGTCTAGAAATATTTCCAGCACTTTCAGACTATTATGAAACACAAGCCATGCACAAAGGAGACAAACCCACCTGTCTCTTCTGGAAGTATTTTTGCTAGGTGCAGAAGCCAGGAGTATTGCTAACTACATCTCAGCAAAACTACCTCTCATGATTCAAAGGTTCTTCAATCAGATTTATTTTCAAGTAAAACACTTTGTTTTAAAATTTATTATACTTACAAACTTCATACTGTAAGTCACAAAACACTCTCTAATGCATGAGACTTCCTTGAAGGTTTCTAAACTATGCAGATTCCTGTTAAGACAATACACCTCATTCTGATGAAAACAAGGAATTTCTGCTGAAAGCCAGAGCAAGTTTAAGATTCAGTAGAGAACTCTGCTACAATCCACTGCAGCAAACAACAGCCTGGGCCAGACTGAAAGGATTTTAATCAGGTGCCTGCAACACACTGGTACCATGCTAAGGGAATGAAATCTGAAGCATACTGCAGTTGTGTAACTACAGCAAGATGAGTTATGGCAAAAAGAGGGTTATTCCTGCAAAACCAACCTCCTCCCCTCATTCAGGCTACCATCAGTAGGCTGTAGCCCAACATTTTACCCCATAAACTGGTCCACCCTGCTTGGATGCCAAGAGGTAATCCTTCCTAATGCGATCCTTGAGCATTACCAGGGGAGCTCACACCATTCTCACTCTTTACACTTCAGTCTTTTCTCTGCAGTACTGTCAGTGATACCAGCGAGAGATTGCTCCACACTGCTTTTTACAAAGCTCATGCTCTGAACTGGGTAAAAATTTGCAAGCTTCAACCATAACAGATGACATTTTTCTGTATATTTTGTGTCTGCATTTACTATGTACCTTCTCCCCATGAGAAAATCCTGAATGTCATAGCTACAAGCCTCAGTTTTCAGAAGACTGCTGTCATTTGACTTACACTGAACAGATACAATTCCAAGCTGAGAAACTCAGCAAAATTTTCCACAAAGCTTCTATATCTCAGCTGGTGTTCAGAACCTCAGCCCATGGAGGGATGTCAGTCAGGTTTGCAGAAGCCCATGGCCCAGTGCTACACCCAGAGCAGATGTGAGGTTTTGAATAGGGAAGGAAGTAGGCTGTCAAGTCATCTATAAAGAACCTATGTTTAACTTCAATCCCAAGAAAAACACCAGCACAGTCTATTAGTAAAAACCTGCTAAAAGACAACAAATGCATCTTCAATGCCACTTAAGAACTAATGATGTCAAGTAAGTTTAATTTCCTCCAGTTCTTCTGGAGTCCTACACTAATTACCATAGAGGGCAAATGCTGTTGTATGACTTTGTTCTTGTCAGCATTCACAGGGCATTTTTGTAAGAGATGTATACACAAAATTACTGTAAGGAGAGCAGAAAGGAGTTTTGAAAACCTTATTCAGATACCAGATGCTCAGAGAAAATATACCAAGTGCAGCTTTGCAATGCCTGTGCTGCAGCAGAACCATAAAGAGTTGGAAGAGCATGCTTGCTATCAGAGAGGACAGGAGCCCAAAAGAAGATGCAAGCAGGGTAAGAATTCTGAGTGGCATACTACAAGAGTGACTGAAAAAAGTTCAGGTCTGCATTTAGATACATTCCAGTGAACAGATGAAAATCAGTACATGACAGACTGGATAACAATCAGCCTTAGCATCCAAATGAGGTGGACCAAGTAGAGAGTAACAGCTGGCAGGAGGTCTTAAAAACAGACCACAATGAAAGATCAATGAAATTGGTGAGCCTAATCTTGAAAATACTCAGGAGAAACACAAACTCTCACATATACCAGAGGTAGCTTCAGAAAGAATAAGCTGTTCTGTACTGTCCACATGCAATGAGTAGGGAAGCCTTAACATACAGAAGGAAGATTTAAACAGTGTAGAGAGACAAAACCTCCAAAGATAATTCAGAATGGGAAAAAGTTTCCCAGTAGAAGTGACACCAGCTCAGATTAAAGATACATTTAAATGACATGCCCAACTGCAACCTACAGACCAGAGCCTGCAGGAAAAATCTGTCTGCCCGGATGGTCTCTGGCATCATTTTTCTCTGGAGCCTCCAAAGATTTATGCAGACAACATGTACAGTTATTTTGAAAAGTTGTTCCTTGCTGCTCAGAGGGTACCACAACACCTCCTTTCTTGATAACCAGGCCTACATCTGCCATGTAGCCAAAACACATAAGTGACCCATTTCATCATTTATTATAGACCAGGTGCACCTGCAGTTATCTAAAAGGAGTCACTGGACTGTCCCATTATACATGTCAGGTGAACATTATCCATCTTTTAGTTGTATGGTAAAGATCAACTCAGTCCAATCCAAAGCACCTTCAGAGAAAGCCACCTAGACTAACCTACCCACAACACTAGGACAATGAACTAAATGTTCCAGTCATGTCTTAAAAGCTGATGGATAACTATTGATGGATCTTAGCTTGGCTGAAGTTAGCAATTCTGATTAAGCACAGTACAAGGAGACCACAGATCCCTGGAGTTAGTATTCCTCTCTGGCAAGCACACCTTGTTGTAATCACAGTTTCACATTCCTGCATGTGCATGCTCTACTAACAGGACAAGAACTACCAAGGGTTACAGTGATTTTAGCTGGCAATCTAGCTGTTCCAAACCTAAGTGTCTTTCAAATATCACGGCACACTGTGTTTGGCCTATTATTTCAATTTTTAAAGAACATGACAAATTACACCGTATTCCGGTTCAAAAAAAATAAACTTCAAAGTTAAAAAAAGTACATGAGATAAGAACACCTCAAAGTTCTGGTTGCTTATATATGGAGGAAGCAGTGACTTGCAGTTGTAAAACCATTAAAAAGCCTTAGTTACATACTTACTCCTCTCACCCCTCCCACCTTTTTTCTCAGACTGCCTCTGACTTTGGATACATGACTGAGGAGTAAACGAACAGCTAGTAGGTTTCTTCATTATTCAATGTGTAGTGACGTTTTTTGCACATTAATCAAAACTTGTTCTGAATACCAAATTCAGAAGTTATTCACAGTTTAAGCACAGTGTCATAAAATATAGCATTTGAGAGCTTCAAACTTGAACACAGCTTCTTTTTAAGAAATTAGCAAAAGCTGGAAATTAAAGGAGAAACACACTGGAAGTTGTTTCCTCCATGGGACAGCTGAAGCACAACTAGTGCACCCAGTCTTCTGATGTCACTCATTTAATCCAAGATGATCTAGGAGCCTTTGTCTTCAGTGGCCATCTAAGATTCTCTCTGCTTTGAAGGACTAAGGTAGATGCTGAATAATTTAATGTTTTGACAGATCAGGCCCACAGTCTTAAGTTAGTCAGTAAGAAAACAAGCCAGGACACAGCTAATGAACACCCCTGACAACTCTCAAACAGCACCAAAGGACAGAAATTCTTTGAAAAATACAAAGCAGTCAGTGCTTGCAGAAAACACTGAGCTGAGTCCATGAAATCACCTTATCTTCAAGCAATTCCCCATCTCATCCATTTTCCAACCTCTGCAACAGATAAAGACAAACTGAACAAAAAACCCCAAAAATCTGACCAACCAAAAAAAAAAAAAAAAAAAAAAAAAA